>JABXWE010012937.1:0-33150 GCA_014611495.1 Limonius californicus
CCAGAATGAAAAACAACCACCGAAACGAACTGTGAAAACTGTTGATACTGCTAGAAAAATAATGATAATGTTTATTTTCCAGCTTTCTTATAATAACTTATATCTTTCCTATTCCCTTGTTAGTATGTCGAATCTCATGCTTGTACATAACGTTATGTACTCGTTAATAAGCTGCGACATACGTTTACCTGTAAATAAATTAGTAGTTACCTACTTAATCAGGTTTATTTTGCACACCCGCTATTTAATGAATTAAATTGGGTGCCTGCTACTTAACAGACTGGAGCATACAAATAGTGTAGTTATATGTATATACATACTATATACTAGGTGGTGCTATTGTGATGTGTCATAAAATGTGTCGTAAAGTTTGACATTTGTTACTGTGAAAACAGTGGCAGCTTAGAAATTAACCGAGTAATTTGTTTACAGTGAGGGTCTAAAAAATCACTTTTGTGAAAAAATGAAAATTTCTCGTGAAGGTTTTCGCTGCATGATTTTTACGATTTTAGTAAAGGCCTAACTGAACAACAATGCATAGAATCGCTTCATTCAACTTTTGGTGATGAATGACCATAAGAAAAAACTGATTACAATTGGTTTGCAGAATTTCGCCGTGGTCGTGCGTCGGTCAGTGATGAATTTCGTGAAGGTGTACCATAACCGGTTGTTATTCCAAAAAACATCGATGCTGTGCGCAACATGATTGAAGAAGATCGGCATGTGACTCTCAGTGAGATAGAGGCATCCTTAGACATATCGAAGACTACAGTACATTCGATTTTTCATGAAAATTTAGCTGTGAGAGATCTGTTCCCGATGATTCGTGTTAATTGGTGCAAGGAAATGCAAAAAATTCGACCGAGGAACTAAGAAATCCGTATACAACATCGTAACAAGTGACTAAACTTGGACATATTCGTATGAGCCGGAAACTAAGCAACAATCCACTGTTTGGGTGTTCCAAGAGGAATCGATTTCCACAAAAGTTGTTCGTTCACGAGGAACTTCCAAGAAAATGATCGATTGTTTCTTCGGTTGTACTGGACATGTCGCAACCGTTCCTTTAGAGGATCGAAGCACAGTTAACGTAGAATGGTATACAACAATTTATTGGCCAGAAGTCATCGACGCAATCAGGAAAAACAACCGAAAACGCTCATCATTCTTCATCATGGCAATGTCAGCTCTCACACAGCACGTTAAACAATTGATAATTTGAAGGAGGCAAACATCGAATTAATGTCTCATTACCCGTATTCACCTGGTTTATCGCCTAACGATTTGTTTGTATATGTCAAACAAAAAATGCGTGGACAGCGATTTTCATCACATCAAGAAGCTGTTGAAGCGTTCAAAAACCATATTTTTGAGTTACCAACTTTATAGTGGAAAAATGTAAGTTTGAACGCATGCTAAAGTATAGGTTGCATAGCGGAGCCATGCGGGCGCCGGTCAAACAGTATTCGTAGTCCACCACAACCGCGCTTATCAGTAGTTGGATGGGTGGACCAATATAGTGGCATATGCAACCGGAGGGTACGTAAAACCGTCGGTCCTGCTTGTCATACAAACATCGTTGACAATCGTAAACCTTGTAGTGGAACTTCTCTTCTCTGTTCGACGGGTTAGGCTAGCCTCCTGCCCGACATACGTGCAAACAGGGCTCACAGAACCTACTCCATTGTAGGTAATTAACAGGCCATTGACCTATACACAGAAGAAGAAGAAGAAGCATGCAAAAGTGTATAAATCTTCAAGGCGAATATTATGAAAAGCAATAAAACAGCTTGCTCCAAATAAATTATTTATTTCCTAGTTTTTGTAAAATATTACAAGCTGCCTTCATATACCGTACGTTCATTTTGTGCTATAAAAACAATTTGCTTATCGTTTTTCACTAATTAATAACAAAAAACTAGGCCTGCAATAAATTACATAGGCATTCGTAGTAAATTATGAAAACATGAGGATTTCCATTAGGTACTAACTAGAAAATTGCTGATTTCTAAGTCTTCCAATTTATCTATTTATTTGGATAAGTCCAGTTTCGTCCAATTTCTTTTCCAAAATTCCCAAAGAGCGTGGGTGTAGTACAATTCTGTTTAAATAACTCTCAGAATGCATTTCAGAAACAACAATACAGTTCAGTTCATGTTTGTGTAGTTTTGGAATATGTTATACAGGGTATATCAGAAATAGGTACAAATATTAAATCCGATGGTAGATTATAAAATATACAATCTAGAAAACCCATTTCTTTGGCAATGGGAAGCTTGAGATATGAGAAAATAATAATTGAAAATTTGACCCAAAGTTGTTTGAGTTTGAGAGATAATAACAAAAATTAGAGTTCAAAAACATGTTATGCAAAGGAGAGTAAGATCCAAGTGTAAACAAAAATTTTTATCACCTGCCACAAACCAATACTATGTATTAGGTAAGTCAGTAATTTCTATTCAGTCTGTTGTTGAAGCTGGCAAGCAGTGTTTCTACCAAAATGGAAAAATTTACGAACATTGAACTTACTGATGTTGTTCTTATTTACGGGGAAGCTCAAGGAAACGCTCTAAGGGCAAGTCAAATGTACTTAGAGCAATATCCTCAGCGCCGCATTCGAAACAGCCGTACATTTACTAGAACAGTCTAATATTTACGGAATTATAGCACGTATCAACCACAAAACCTATGATCGCGGTCGTCCAAGAGCAAAAAGGGTTGTTATTGTAGAACAATATGTTTTGGAATTAGTGGAGGAAACTCCTAGTGTTAGCACTAGAAGACTTGCGTTACAAACTGGCGTTTTTCATTCTACTGTTTGGCGGATTTTGCGGGATCAGGGACTACACCCTTACCACGTTTAACGCGTTCAAGGTTTGCAACCAGCGGATTATGTACGTAGGCACATTTGTGAATGGCTTCTTCAAAAGTGCAACGACCAACCAAATCTCCTGTTCAATTTGTTATCTAACGGAGGATTTACGCAAGAAGGGGTGTTTAATGTCCATAATACCCACATTTGGCCAGATGAGAATCCACACGAAATGGTGGAACACAATTTCCAACAACGGTTTTCCCTAAATGTATGGGGAGGCATTGTAGGTGATCACATTATTGGGCCATACATTTTACCTGCTCGTTTAAAAGGAGCTTTGTATTTACACTTTCTCAACTAAGTCCTACCAGAATTGCTTGAACACGGATGTTTAGAGACATGACGTAACATGTGGATTTTGCTTGATGGCGTTCCGCCTCATTATGCTAGGGATGTAAGGTTAAATAATAACTATCATGAAAGGTGGATTGGACGAAACGGGCCAGTTCCATGACCAGCTCGTTCGCCAGATTTAAATAGTTGTGATTTCTTTTTGTGGGGCTACATGAAACAGTTAGTTTATTCTACGCCAGTGAACACAGTTGGGGAATTAAGGGTACGCATTGAAGACGCTGCTGATAGGATTCGGCAAGATCCTACCGTTTTCACAAGGATACGTAATTCAATGCTTCGACGTGCAGAAGCTTTTGTTCTCAGTGGTGGTCGTCATTTTGAACATTTATTGTGTTCCACTTTTCACTTTTGAGGTAAACTGTTTTTTATGTTTTTTCAGTTATGTTAAAATTGATTTAAATAAGTGATGGGTATTCTGAAATAAGTTAGTACTTTTTTAAATGCTTTATGCTTATGGATTTTTTTTGCAAGAAGCAGCACTGGTCATAGTTATACCCCATGATAAAGTCGAAACGCAAAAATTTAATTTAGCGGTAAATGAAATTTTTAAATACCTTCTAATTACAAAAATGTCCAACAGCTTCAATTAAACCTTGACCCCTCCGAATTCCGTAGTTTATACCAAACCAGACAATTTTTTGCGTGCTTGCCATTCGATTTACTTTACACTTAGGTAATAACCTTCTACAGCTTAAATGTATTTTGTATATATCATCAGCAGTTCTCAAGCAAAACTTTATTTTATTTTTTAATTCAAAAGAATAAACTTAATGATTTTTGAAAAATGAATAGTACCATTGAATTCTACGTGAGCCAATCTATTACTGGTTTAAATATTTGTACCTATTTCTGATACACCCTGTATAGTTATTCGTTAAAAATCATGTTTTAAATCAAACAAAGCGAAATAGTATTCATATTTTTGTTAAAAATTGTCTGTACAGTGGGGCATATTGATTCAAATTACAGCGCATGTGAAAAAGTTATTTTTAAGTTTTTGCATTAATTTTTGAAAGAGTTATAACGTCATCAATATTTTTTAAATAACAACCTGTATTTTTTAATATCTATTTCGATAGGGCTTTTTTCAACGGTATAAAATTTTGAATAAGAAAAAATTTAAGAAGTACTACCTTAAGTAATCCTAGCTAGCGGGGTTTAAAACAAACAAAAAATTGTTTTGACGTTGACATGTTCAAACTGACGACTCTGCACTCTGACAATACCCAAGATGCTCATTAAATGTATTCAAAACATTTTAAAGAGTTCGAGGGAATATTTACCTACACTCATGTCGCATTCTTTCTGTAAGATCTTCTAAATTATTAGGTTGAATTTGACACACCTTCGTTTTTAAGTGCCCCCACAGAAAAAAGTCTAATGCGTTAGATCAGGAGACCCAGCCGGCCATTCCATTGCACCTCTTCTTATCCTCTTCATATCTATCTTCCTGGGAATACTTCGTCCAGATAACGTCGCATATTATCTGCGTAGTGTGGCGGAGTACCATTCCGTTGCAGCCAAATATTATTGTTTGGTAGGACAGGGTTGTTTTCATTCGGAAATAATATCGCCAATGCAGGAACTAATTCAAATTGTAAATAGTCTTTCCCTAGGTTCTGCCCATACATTGAGCTTTTGAGGATATTGGGTATGCGCTTAATGAATTCAGCAGGAATTTTCCCTAGACCAATATCGACAATTCTACCTGTTGACAGTTCCATCCGGCCCTGATCCATCTCAGCGACGTTAGTCGAATTCGTGATGTGTTCTCAAAGATGCCAGAACTCGTCAAGCTCACTCAGTTGCTGTTACTTCCCTACCAATAAGTAGATTCGAAACATCGAACGTTTTCATGCGTTGACGAACTAATTCATTTCAAACTTTGAAATTGTTGCATCGCGTTCTGTCTACAATGAATCTGTGGAGTTTTCTTTCTTCGCGGTCGAAAGCAATATCTTTACCGCATCTTAGCGTTTGGCATTTGCGGCGTCCGCACTAAGCCACACTAAGCTGAAGTCATAGCCCCTACGCAAAGCGCTCTGGCTAGCGGCGTGCTTGCACGTGTCTGTTCGGTGCCTATGTTAGTGTTGTGCTTTGTTCGGTGCCTGCGGCGTAGAAGACAGTTATGTTTGACAGTTCTGAATATCGCTTACAAATTTGGACTAAGGTAAAAATACAAGTCGGAAGGAAATTATTTTGGCGAGAAAATAATTTAAACTCTATTTTCATAAAAATAAAATTTACAGGAGAACAACGTTTATATAAAAAATATTCATATTCTGTCTACAATGAATCTGTGGAGTTTTCTTTCTTCGCGGTTGAAAGCAATATCTTTACCCCATCTTAGCGTTCGGCATTTGCGGCGTCTGCACTAAGCAATACTAAGCTGAAATCATAGCCCCTACGCAAAGCGCTCTGGCTAGCGGCGTGCTTGCACTTGTTTGTTCGGTGCCTACGTTGGTGTTATGCTCTATTAGGTGCCTGCGGCGTAGAAGACAGTTATGTTTGACAGTTCTGAATATCGCTTATAAATTTGGACTAAGGTAAAAATACAAGTCGGAAGGAAATTGTTTTGACGAGAAAATAATTTAACCTCTATTTTCATAAAAATAAAATTTACAGGAGAACAACGTTTATATAAAAATATTCATATCATTCAAAAATATATAAATTTCCTGTAAATATAGAGACTTAGCACTAGAATTCGAGTTTTACACTGTTTAAAGATATATAAAAATTCATTTAATGTTAACTTATTTTATTTAATAATTTGTTTCGTGCCATAACTCGAAGACAGAATGATAATTTGATACCAGAACTAGAAAAGGTTGCCCATGCCTTGCGTAAACGGTCAAATTTGAAAATAATCAGCAAGACATGCCAACAACAGCTTGAAGGGAGTGGGATCCAATTTCGAGTGAATAATATCAAACATTATTTCAAAATTTTTTAATTTAAGCGTTCCCATACGCGTTTGCAACTTCGTTGAAGTCATGAAGAAACAATTTGAAATGCATATACATAAGATGGCTTTTCGTTTTATTAAATAAAGCCTCTTATCATATGTCTCGGTACGAGGTGGAAAACATCCATTGTACCAGTAAGAAAACGAGCTGGCATGACTGAAAGCAATTGTTCACTTAATTTGCTATCTAAGTGTAATCAACAGGAACATGCCTTCGTTTCACACTTTATCTTGCAACTTATATTTCCTGTATGTACTTTCATTAAATAGACCTGTTCAATCAGAACAACCACACTATTCTCAAATGTATTTCTTAAAAATAAGAACGAAACTCGACTTGAATATTCGCTGAAATGAAACTAATCGAAATATATTTTAATTGAGCAGTTTTGAAGGGTGTTTTCAGTAGATTCGTTAAAAGTTTAAATTTTTTGCCCAAGTAAAGCAAAATTTCGTTTCAGGTACTTTTCCAAACCGTGCTTTTAAGCGTGACTTTGTAAACGTAAATAAGGGTGTGCAATATGTGTGATACAACTCTTTTAACTTTGAAATTGGTGCTATTGATCTTAAGCAATGGAGTGGAAAACGAGATTGAAAAACACATGTGTAGGCCTGCACGCAGGTCGCCGAACTTCACGCGTTGTGGGTTTCAATTTAGGTTCCCTGTAATTTGAAAAATTCCAAAAACGATGTGTTAGAAAACTAGAGACCCCAGCTATTCCCATCGACTATTTGCGCCATATTACATTTTACTAAAGTTTTTCTCGTAAACGTTTTAGAAGGTACACTTATAACAGAAAATTATTTTGCTGAAAACACCAGCAATTTGTAGATTTTCCATCAAAAGCACTCTTACTCAACAAAACTTTTAAAGGACGATGCAAACGAGATTAAGTTTAAGGAAATCTTCAGCATGAATGGGTGTTTTCTCTCGCGACACTTTGCCACATCGGGTCTATTTAAGTTGGAAACCTAAACAATAACAATAAACACTTGCAAGTAAATACCTTCGAGGTGGATAAAGTTGGTTAATTATTTTTAGGATAGAATTTTCTCCAATGTTCGAACTTCTACGACAAAACGCGGCATCAAACTAAGAACCGTTCAAACCGATAAAATTGAACCAGAAACTGAATTATTTAAAATTAGATGCACTTGTTCAATTTCTACAATCACTTATTATTATTATTATCATTACAAATGCGAAGGTTGATTTAATGAGACCTATGAGAAAAATAATAAAATTGCGATGAAAAGAAAGAGAAATGCAGATGTATATTTCGACCGCTAAGCGTGTAATCTGTCAGCACTGAAGATGGCCGCTTAGCGACCGAAATGTATATATGCATTCCTTTTCCCGGTTTTATGAGAATTAAAGGGTCTTTCCATTTCGATTTAAATACAAAGGAAATGATCGCGGTTTTTGGAGGTAGCGAAAAATTTCATAAACACCATAGTAATAACATAAGGAATTGTAGATCGTATATCAACAACGTATTTATTTTCTTTAATCGGCCGTTTCAGTCTGTCCCACTCCAGAAACATCTTAGAAGAATTTTTCAAACACTTAATTCGTTTCAAACTTACCCAAGATTGTGTTATGTTCGTTTGACTTTGCCGCTTCATTTGAATTAAAATAGTATTTTAATTGCCGCTCTTAAGCCGACTACCATTTTTATTATTTTAAAGATTAATTTATGGGCGGACACTTTTGCGAAGCTTCCTAAAGGTTCCCATTGTTCCGCTTGTCGTGCTTGCTTAGTCTTCAGTGCCGATTGAAAACAGTTCTTAGAATTCTCCGTTTGCAGAATGTCCCGGAAGTTTGACGTGCAAGATTTGTTCTAGAATTATTGCACCATATTTCGCCATATGGTGAAATCCTCCAGTTGTTGGAAATTTGCGTTGCGATTTAACACCTTCGCTCGACCCGGTTGTCTGTTAAAACCTCGGCGCCGATATAAAGACAAGGCAAAAGTGAGCGCTAGCTTCTAGGAGTGAATGCACGTGGTTTTTGGAATCAGAGTTGTATGGCAGCGCCTCTGCTAACTTATTATATCGTGTTGTTTTCATGCATTCGGCAAAAGACTCTTCGACTTGTGTCGGATTACAAATATTAACAGAGTGTCAACTTTTTGTAAAGACACTTCAGTGAAATTGTTTCTCGACTTGTGTCGGATTAAAAGCCTCCAACCATGTGAATTCCTCCACTAAGCCGTTGCAAGTGATAATCCCTTACAGCGGCGAAAATTTTGGCTCCTGAAGTTTTTCTCTTCAAAGAAAGTCTTGGCCCGTAACGTTGTCTTCATTGTGATCCAGTCTTCAGGTGCATGCCTGCGAATTTTGCCTGCTCCCCGAAGAACCTAAGAACACCCCACTTGTACCTCTCTCTACTCCCTACCAAAGAAAACTAAGATAAAACTTGTCAATATACTATACAGTGATTGTTTTCCCCTGTGTATCAGTGTTTCGTTAATAACTAAGAAATAGAACAGTTTAATTCCCTTATAATATCAAAAGTAAGGCACGCTTTACTTGCCCAGGGTTTCACTTTTTGTTAAGGTTAAAATTTAATTAATTTTTGTTAACTCGAACGTCGCTGGCTGCGCAGATCTGTGGGGTTAGTAAAGTAAATACCGCAAGCCAGCGCCGGCGAGCCTCTTGTTTGAACGTTCCAACTCCCCTTGTATTAATCCATAATTATTACCATTTTGAATGTATTTTTTAGTATTATGTGTCACCAATTTCAACTATTTTTTCTTAAAATTCACCATATATTTTATATCTGTCTATTGTATTGTGCATGAAATTTGTAAGCTTTATATACAGGAGGAGGCACAATAAATGTGAGTCCGATTCCCGTATGCTGCTAGCTTCTCGGCCTTCCACGAGAACCTGCAATCAGCTGTGATTTGGAAGGTGGCGCCCACTAATTTTGACCTACTCGGTACACAACTAGGTACGATTTCCCTCCCTTAAGAGTTTCTCGTGAACCACCTCTACTCCTCTCACTTCTATCTTTCCTGTTGCGGGTTGACGAAAAAGTTCGTTTGGTCCGTAACAATTGACTCTTAAGAAACTAAAACTTTCTTACAATTTAAATATAAAGAATCACCTCTATCTTTCTGACTGTACTTTGTATATGTCTGATCTGATCCAGTGCCGGGAAGAAAGTTCTTACGTTAATGTACTTTTTTCTAAAGTTGGCCCATCTTTTCAACTCGCAAGAGTAGTTTCAAAAATGTGAACTTCATCATAAAAATGACCATCGTTTTATAAACCGGACATAACTATAAAAATAACGCGTTCCCTAGAAAGTTGTCTCGTATCCACTAGGCGTAATCACCAGAGACGATAAGAAATCTGAAGAATCGTCAACAAAAAACCTCTTTGTGAGGCTTCAGATCTGGGATATATATTTTTCCATTTCGCCCGCAGCCACTAAATACACAGATATGTATGAAAGTAGATTGAGAAGGAAAGTAGTTTTGGAGGACGCTCGGAGATTATTGAATGTTTTTGTACATTTTGGTTGTTAAAATTTGCACCAAAATATTTAGTGTTTCCTTTGAAGGCGTTATGGTTAATTATGTGGCCCACTAAGGTAGCAAATAAAATGCATTAGAACATCCAGTGACTACTCATTGTTTCCAATTTACTAACTTAATTGTGAATATTACAAAATCACATATTATATTTGAATATATATTGAATTATATAGATGGTTGATATATTTAGAAATGCGAAATGGGCAACCGTTAAAATGAAAAGATTATTATTCTTGACTTGCGTGTCTAAATAAACTAATAAATTGAGTTTCGTATTATACGATAATGAATACAGGGTGATTACTGTATCTTGTAACAGGCAGGTAGGCTATACGCTTTACAGGTGTTTGTATTACATAGGTATCATAGTAAACTGTACATTGTTTAAATATATAAAAATCAAAGTAGTTACGTTGGATGCACTAAGAAACTACAATAAAACTATTTACTAATAAATAAGATGCAATGTTGCAATAATTACATTTACAATATTTATTTCTTATAATTTAAACAAAACAAACATAGAGAAAGCCAAGATAGCATATAAATATTGTTGACATAACAATAATACCAAATACAAACAAATTAAATATAAACAGAAGGAGAAACACTAATTAATGACGTCATAAATGTTCAAACTGCCGTCCACCTTGTTGTTCACAAAAGTCAACCCGTAGAAGAGTTAGCCTGTGTGGGATGATTGACCTACATGATTCAATAATTCTTTCACGTAAATATTCTTGAGTTTCTACGGTAGTTTCGTAGACGTCGTTCTTTACTTCACCCCACAAAAAAATCTAACGGGGTTAAGCCTGGACTACGTGGAGGCCAAGGATGAATTGCACCTCTTGCAATTAATCTGTTATGGAAAATTTCATTTTGGTAGTTACAACTCTATGGAAGCGGGCAGGTGCTCCGTCATTTTGATAAAAACATACACTGTCTAACATAAAGAGGAATGTCCTTAAACGTTGAGGCAAATCATTTTCTAAAAATATGTAAATACATTTTGCCAATTAAACTGCCCTCAAAGAAGGGGGAACCAACACATGATCTTGAGAACGGAATTTTCATGTTTACTGAGGACATCTAAGCGGTTCCTATACTGAATCAGATCGTAATCGTTAACTTCAGTACACAAATCGAACTGATGCAGGCTACATGGAAAATTGTGACTTACAAGTAGTTAGTAAAAGTTGTTGGACTAAAAATACGGGACATTCTATTTCAGGCAGAATTAAGAAAACTCTAGTACATTCATTTGACTTTAAGTGCACCTTCCTTATCGATTGATATAAGAAAATTAAATTTTCGGTCTTAGGTATGCACCATTCGACTTTAAATACATGTGTTTTCATTTCACATCTCACCAGAAATGACATCAACTTGCTTATTTAAAATCGAATACTTCGGATATTTATACGAGAGCTGTTCCCTTTCCGCTGAGCCTATTCAGCAGGCTGTGATATTTTGCAACAAATTTTGCTTGAAAATTTAACGTAGTTGTTTACAAGTTTAATTATAGTGAAATATGTCAAACATACTAAAAAGTTTTTAAAATACATAACTTTGAAGTAATCCTTTCCCCAAGAAATGATGGAATTGAATAAAGAGCATTATCGAGCTGCGATTTCTTACAATTTCACGCGTGGCTTAAGCCGTAAAGAACGTTTTGAGGAAATCAATCGAGTGTCGTTGGCAAGTTGTGTTCCTTAACTACCGTAAACCGGTGGTACAATGAATTTCAACTTGGTCGACTTTCCTTAAATGACAACTTTCGAGCTCCTAAGCAACAAACAGCACTTACCGAAAATAATATTGGTCTTGTACGAAACATGATTGAAGAGGACCGCCATGTTACTACCACGAGTATTCAAGCAACTTTAAAGATTGGTGTGAAAGCAATTGACACCACAAACATTTGATGGTACGTAAGCTTTCTACCCGTTGGATTCCCCACAATTTGACTCCAGTTCAAATAGAAATCCTTGTGGCATGGTGCAGATCTACACTGGGTCGCTTTGACAATGGAGTGTCTCATTTGATGTACATCATTACAGGTGATGAAACGTGGGTATACTGCTATGATCCCGAAAGAAAGTAACAGTCGGCATTTTGGGTCTTTGAGAATGAATTGGCTCCAACAACAGTTATTCGTGAAAAGAAGTCGAAACAAGAAGATGATCACCACATTACTGGGCATGTTTCCACTAAAGCACTGGAGGATCGTCGTACTGTTACTGCTGAATGGTACAGTACAATTTGTTTGCCTCAAGTTCTTTAAAATGTTCACGAAAAACGTCCAAGAGGAAGGACCATTTTGCATCAAGATAACGCTCAGGCTCACACTGCTCGAACGACTGAGTATTTGAATGCCCAAAACATCGAAATAATTCATTCGCCGTATAGTCCAGACCTAGCACCTAATGATTTCTTCTTATTTCCGCGTGTAAAGAGTTAGTCACGGGGTTTACGTTTGAAATCGGACGAAGGGGCGGTTGACGCATTTAAAAATGAAAAAAATATCGTAACGCGGGAGGACTGGAGAAAATGTTTTGAAGATTGGCTTTCACGGATGCAAGTGTATTAACTGTGGAGGGGAATACTTTGAAAAATTATAAATACATGTGTTTTGTCAATAAATTGTGTATTGCTTTACTAGTCTCAGCAGAAAGAGAACAGCCCTCGTAGTTTTTCGAATCGGTATAAGATCCTAGGTTTAAAACTACACCCATTAATTTTATTATTAACAAATAAATTTGCGTTTAAATTATTATTTAATTACAATAAGATACACTATTTCTTAGTGTCAGATTAAAATACATATATAAAATATACAAGTTGTCCTAATATATACAATGAATGAGAGGTTTTCATTTTAAAGCGTACCCGAATGCCAATTCAAAAAAGTTTAATATCCGCATTAGTGTTAGGTGTATTAATTTAATTTGGGTATAAACTGTATATATTTTGGTGATTCAAATAAATACATGTAAACTGTTTCTTTAAAGTGTAACAATATCTGAGTAAAATCAACATTTGCCATGTGTGTGTGATTGCTGATCAGTGTTGCTCGTTATATGAGTGTGGTTGTGATTGAGAGTTCTGGGAGTTTGACCAGAGGATATTTAAAACGTTGTACAAGTGTGGGTAGCCACGGGGTTTTAATGAATTGCAAACTGGGGCCCTAGGGCCCCAGAATCTTGTGTTACATGTTTCGTGTTAGGCAGTTAGCACGGTTTTCAAAGAGACATAGGTGGATGGTATTCCTCCCCTACTGACTCGTTCGAGAGTGTTCCAGTGCTACTGGTTTTCAGGTGTTCAAATGGTCTTAAAACAGAAGTAATTACCTAATGGACAATGACCTGGAAGTTAACAATCACCTGAGCAGACCAATCAAAGGGTTCGATCCAAGTGTTACTAGTAAACTGCCCGTTCAACGGAGTGAAAGGGGTGGACCCCCCAGTGAGTTACACTACAGTACTTAATAACAGCAACAGATTGGTGAGTCCTTTTCTTTTTCATGTTTCCATATGTGGTGTCGCCTATCTGCGACACTCGTCTCGTCAATTTTTGGTCAAAGCACGGCTCAATTCCAACACTGTAACCGAGTTGAATAAAAACGTTCAACAAAAACGCTCCTAACGTTAGTAACAAACAATTTACAAGTATCTGCAAAATATTTTAAAATACGGGCGATGTTAAAAAGTAAATTTAACTAAACATAGAGCTGTGAAATGGGTCTCGTTTATAGTGAGGGAAATGGAATGTTGTAAAAGAAATTAAGCTTGATGCTGAAACACACTCCAAGCCCTAAATTAATTTTAACTTTTAATGAAGAAAAGTAACGTTGCCGCAAATCTGGGTGCTTTTAATAAATATAATCTTCCGTGGTTAATAAAAAGGGGTCGTAACATGGCATAGTTACTAACCTAGCACATTGCAGCATAATGAATATCTAATCTCATTTTTATGACTAAAAACCTGAAATTTAATACACCAATTTCAGCTCTAACGCACATTAATTTTAATATTTAAAATTCTTCGGTTGGTATCTGCGGTTATGATCCATAAACTACCTAATAAAGAGAAAGAAATTAAATTCAAACACGTGCGGTGGCGGCTTCTCTTTCCAATCCAAAGGCGATCGTTTGTGGTTCCAAATTACGTCATAACAGGGCGTCGAATCGCAAATAAAACCAACACGAGTGAATTAAATAAAGCGAGATTTATAAAATTCCAGTTTTCCGGAAAAGTTTATTTTAGCGCGGAATAGTGCAGGATTTTCCTTTGCGTGAAAAATGCCCTCCATTATATACATATGAAAACATTAATCTTATGTATTGATGTAATCGAACTAATGCAAGTCCCAGGAAAGGTGTAATCAGTTACTTTTTCTTGACAAATCGACCTTCAGTGCGCGGAAGATAGGTGTGCGGATGGAATTTTGGCCCAGCTAAAATATGGAACGCGTTTTGTAATACAAATTTCACGCGCCTCCGCCACGACCTGCCGCCATCTGAAAAGCTTTTTGCTAATGAAAATGCCATATTTGCGTACATTTCCTAACGCCGCGGTGAGAAAGATTAATGTGATGAATTCGGTTGTTGCATAAAAAATAAACGACCTTAAATATACTCAGGCGTTCGGGCACAATGTGATGCCAGACAACAGAATCAGGGGGGAAATAATTTTCGAAAGTGCTCCAAATTAAATAGGTCGGAGAAAATACAGGGAAATTTGATGACGGCGAAATTAGATGCTGGCTTCCACAACTGTTATTTTTTTAGAAGCCCAGGAAAATAGATTATCCCTCGTTGTGACTTTTCATTCAGGTTACCTACAGCAACATATCAGAAGGTGGTTTTGCCAGGAGTGGATCCAACTTTTTAAGGGCCTAAAGTTTGATATTTTTAGGAGACCTTTCTTTTAATTTATTAAATGGTAATTTAAGATAATACGTTTTATACATAATAACAATTTATTAATACAATATACGAAGTGTATTCAATCCCATTGCTACACTAACCGACGTATATCCTGCTCATAGAATTCTTGTGGCTACTGATTGAAGAAATCTTCCACAGCTATCTATATTTCTGAGTCAGACTCGAAATGCCGACCTTTTAACATTTTTTTCAGCGGTCCAAAATTATGGAAATCGCAAGGCGATAGATCCGGGCTATAGGGTGGAAGCTCTAAAAGCCACCATTTCTTTCGTTGAAGATGTTCTTTTACCACATTAGCAACAGAAGGCCTAGTATTGTCGTCCAGCAAAATGACCCCACCCGGAAGTTTTCCTGGACGTTTCCGTCTTATTGCTTGATGAAGCTTGTACAAAGTTTCATTGTATGGAGTTGCATTGACATTTACTCCAGGTTTCTTAAACTCTACCAACAAGGGTCCTTCATGGTCGAAAAAAAATCTTACATCGGCTTGCTTGCAGAAGGTTGTGCTTTAAACTTCTTCGGTGGTGGTGAACTTGAATATTTCCACTGCATCAACGATAACTTACTAGATGGTTCGTAGTAATGGCACCAAGTTTCGTCACTAGCAACTATTGACAGAAGAAAGTCATCACCATTTCGCCTATAGTATGTGAAGTGTTACAGAGACAAGCTTATTTGCAAGCATTTTTGTTCATTAGACTAAAGACGAGGAATCCAATGCGAACAAACTTTGCTGTAACCTAGATTACGAACAATAATATGGACAGATCCTACACTCGCACCAACACTTTCTGAAATTTCTCTAATTGAAATTCGACGATTTTCTCTAATAAGGCCTTTCACACATGCCATATGGTTTTCTTTTGATGCAGTACACCGTGCACCTGGTTGCGGTTCACCCATAGTCCCCTCTCTTCCATACTTAAATTTTCGGCACCATTCCTTCACAGTTGGATACGCAATCCATGCAATTCTATACACTGCTTGCAGAGTGCGCCAACGTGGAAATTACCGCCAATTAAGTGAATTCGACAGAGGTCGTATTGTTGATTTGCGCGAAGGTGGTTTTTCGTTCAGAGAAATATTGCAAATCGCTTTAACCGGAACCAATCCACCATCATGCGCTGCTATCAGGCATGGATTAGGGAGGGTCAGGAAAGTCGCAGAAGAGGAACCGGGGGCGAAGAAGAACAAATGAGGTGCAGGACCGCCATTTTTGACTTATGGCAACAAGAGACCGATTCACCAGTACCAGATTAATTGCCGGTCAATGTTTAGCTAAAGAAGGTCGTCCTGTAACCCTTCGAACGGTTTACCGCAGAATCAGAGCTTTCAGCTTGCAATCCTATCGGTCATATCTTGTGTTACCACTAACGGCTCAACACCGACAGGAACGTTTGGAGTAGTGCAGGTTGCGACTGCACTGGAACCTAGAGTATCATAGGGTGGTGTTCAGTTATGAATCCCGATTCTGTTTGTGGATGCATGATGGCCGTATGAAGGTCAGACGAACACGTGGGGAACGTCGCAATGTTGAATTTTCTGTTGCAAGGCATGTACACCAAACTGGGGATTGTGGTATAGGGTGCTATATCTTACGGGAGTAGGTCCCGTTTGTTATTCATTCGAGGCAATATGAACGCCCAGCGATATATGAATGAGGTG
Organism: Limonius californicus; assembly: GCA_014611495.1. Lineage (NCBI taxonomy): Eukaryota > Metazoa > Arthropoda > Insecta > Coleoptera > Elateridae > Limonius > Limonius californicus. The sequence goes on from JABXWE010012937.1 coordinate 16,357, forward strand.
GTAGAACCCCATATTCTTCCATTTATTCAGCAGTTGGAAGACCCACCTTTCCAGCAGGTTAATGCCCGTCCCCATATTGCAAGACGTTCTGCAGACCGATTTGCAGAGGGTAATGTCAATCTCTTGCCATGACCACCCCGATCTTCCGATCTTTCGCCTATCGAGCATGTTTGGCACATTATGGGGAGAGGACTGAGGAACTTGCTGCATCCTCCGCAGACGCTGCAAGCTCTACAGCACGATTTATAAGCTGCTTGGGACACAATACCTCAAGAGGAAATCGACCATCTGCTAGAATCAATGCCACGAAGAGTGGGGGAGTGTGTAACCAATAGCTGGAGACCAACCCATTATTAACAAAAATTTTGTTTATATTTTGTTCTTTTTCTTTAAAATTTTAATCAATTGCTACCTTTTAGTAGTTAAACGTTTCTGCCAAGTTTGGTCAAAAAATGCCTACCCCTTCTTGGTGTTGCGATTTCCAAGTCACTGAGTATATATTAGAAAAATTCTCCGATTTATTTATAAATGCAGAGCAATATTAGCAAAGGTTTTCACATTTGGCAATATATCATTCTCGCACTTTTCGAATAACGAAGCCAAGACCTGTTAACGTATTGACCATTTTATGGGTTTTTAACAACAAGAGCTCTTGGAAAAACGATGTTCCATGTTCGCGTCGCGTTTATCAAAAAGTAATAGACCAAATCACCATTTAATATATTCCGTTTCTTGTTTTTACACAGTCTAGTAATACATATGTTGTGAAAAATTCCCCAAAACGCTCATCATAAAATAGATCGCAAGCAAATGTGTTCCGTGTGTTTTAACAAAATTCTGTGTCGTGTCATACAGCAACATTTTGCACAAAACTTTGTACAAAATTCTGTAGATTCATGATCTAACACCTATAGAATTTAGTACAAAGTCGGCGTCGCATCGATACGCAAACGAGCAATATTTAGTGTTTATCAACGATCACAGAGGGCACCACACCGACGCTCCGGCGAAGTATATGTTTACCACGTGTTTACCAGCACCAATCCAACACTTCTTTATTGCTGCAGCTTGTTTGCCTTGAGGTGCGTTCATGTAAATTAAATAAATAAAAACGCTACGAACTTATGCATGAACCTAATATTATGAAATCTTTTTAGAATTCTACTTTATAGACAGTCACATGATTATTTTGACAGTTTTCTCACAGATGTCAACGTAAATTACACCTATTTGCGCACGCTCGCAGACAGAATTTTGAACAAAATTATATTCCGTGTAATACATGTTTTGCAGAATTTTATACAAAATTTTGTTCAAAATTCTGTCCCATGTTATACAGGCCTTATGTGCTAGCCAGTGGCCATTTTACATTTATTATTTAATTTTAACAAGAAATTTCTAAATTCGTGGTATTTTACACTTCTATGTTCTATCATCCTTTAACACTTATGCAGTTTGGGTTATGCTTGGGGCCCCCTGAAAGCTCTGTTAGACATAGAACCGTCCCACTGGGCACTGTGGCTTCCCGGTTAGTGTTGTTGTGTAGGTGGAGCAGATACAGCCATTTTAGGCCTATAAATATGTTTAAACTGCCTCAGGGCTATTTGCATAAATACCCCTTCCACATTTATCGAAATAAACAAATACATACAGCATGAAATTAAAGAACTCATGTGTTCTCACCGTGTCGCTAGTTGTCAACGCTAGATACCACTCACGTGTTGCAAACATTCAAAATACAATTTATCCACAAAATTTACTTATTTATATAACGTGGCATTCAATTAGAATCGGTCGTTAAATTATAAACAACTAGTAAGTGTAGAAACTTACCCTTAGTGAAAATAAGATTGGCGGTAATGTCAACAACCCACCTGTAAAAAAAAGAACAAAATTAGAATTAGTTTTAAATAAGAGTACATTGTCAGCATTTACAATATGATCTATCAAATCTCAATTACAATAGCTAACTTTTCATAATTAAGAAGTGAAAATTGAAGCTGAAATTGGATTCAATATACCCAAATTTTTTCACTTTACCTGTATGGTTAAATCAAATATCAATATCAAAGGAGAATTTTATCAGAACTACAACTGGATCGGAATAGAAATAGATCATAGAAGAAATTGCACAGTATTTACACATGTTACGGTAAATTTTAGAAATTGGATATTATTTGTGTTACCTAGTTGGTTAATATTCAAAATCACCAACAGATTTTGTAAATGTAGGAAATATCTGCCAATTACATACGTTCACAGATCATTTTCTATAGTTTCCCAGATTTATTGGTTAGTTTGATAAAGCCTCGTAAATTAATCAGTTTTGCCGATATTGTTTTATAATAACCAATGTTTTTTTGTAAAATTTATAAATTTAAAAACACCACATATGCAACATAAGTACTTTATAATGAATTTACACCAGTTTTCTATTTTGTTTGCAAAAACGTTTGGATTAAATTTAAGTGCTTTCCTTTTGTATATATTACCAGATCATCTATAAACAGACTTGCTTCGATTGGGGATCTTATTCCTTTCGTAATGTCGTTCATCGCTATCTGAAAAAGAGTTGTCCATTTTGTAAATCCGTTCTGTTCGATATGGTGTTCCTTATTTTAACGCGGTATATTATATTCTGCAAAAAGTTCTTGATACAGTAGAGTATATTCCCATGAAGTCCCCAATCGACTAACTTATTTATTAATCCCTGACGCCAAGTCATATCAAAGGCTTTTTTGATATCAAAGAAAACTTAGTTTCTGTTTGTTTGCAAAGGCCTCACATAATTCAGTTTCTAAGTTAATAATGTTGTCATTTGTTGATTAAGCTTTTCGATGTCCACCTTGAGTTCAGCAAACCATTTTTTCTAATACCCACATTAATCTTCTGTCGGGACATTGATACGTGCTCCAGACTTTATTGAATATTTGCAAAAGCAATGTTGTTGCGCAGGGGATAGATTTTGGATAAACATGTATAAGGGAATTATATATAGTAGGATGTATTTTATGTTATGTGCCTTTTCTACTTCACATACTTTGAATGTATCATCATAACCCTCATTGATCAAGTTTTCTTGGTACTGCTCTGCTAGAGTTTCTGCTATTTCAGTTTCGGATTGTGTGATGTAATTATTGTGATTAAGGAGAGGTACCTGCGTATGAGTAGTTGTTCCTTTTGTATTCCTAACTTGATTTCAATTATTTTCATAAGTGTGGAGTTGTTTATTATGGAGTTGCGCTAGGGCTTGAAAGTAACATAGACAAAACCAACTTAATGTTCGTAGATAGAAAACACACTCCAGCGATAAAACCTACCACCTCAGATTCAAATAGTACACGTTTTATTCTACCCCGGTGGTATAATCTGTAACGAGGAGAGCTGCAAAAAAGAAATTTAATAAGACATAGAACTGCAATGTAGTACCAAACCTCATGAAGATATGGAAGGATAATCAAATATCGAAAAACAGGAAGATGTAGCTGACAAAAGCTCTGGTATGCTTAATTTTCTTGAAAGGCATAGAATCATGGGCTAGGAAGACAGTAGATAAATACCGGATGGATGCTTCCCGGATGTGCATAACACATTTCATGAACAGGTGGAAGAACTAACGTCTCAGTACTAAACGAACTGAATATGGACGACAGATTAACCACCAATTGTAGACTGCGATTATTGGGGTACTTTGTATACGTCGTTCGCCGAGACAAAACGATCTTGCAAACATTGTCAGTAGAGGGATAATGATCCAGAGGCAGATCTTACGGATCTTACGGATCTTACGGATAAAATTTCACTGAAATACCTCTAAATTTCTCAAGAAAACCAGAAGACTGGAATGGAGAGGAATAATTAACAACTGCACAGCAATGAGAAAACAGACGATGAAGAATTCAAAATAAAATCCATGTAGAGGTTTTTCGAAAAATGTATTTTGATCCTACCTGATTTAGATTTAATAGTTTTGCATCCGTGTTTTCAAGATTCGTCTTGCATCCGGCTGCTAGCTAAGCAAATAATTATATGTATTAGCATTTATACGCTAATAATAGCATCTCAAAAATAGCGCCATCTAAAATATAGACGGATAATAATAGCGCGGGCTAAAAATAGTGCCTACACATAGGGTAATATAAAGAATAATTTTCACTTGATTTCATGAAAAACTAAGTTTTCATTAAAAAACAAATGTACTTTTACTAAAACCAGTTTATTCAAAAATTAATAATCATTTGAATATCAAACTAATTAATTGTACAGATCCTATACTCTAAGTTAAAGATCTAATTTTGAAAATTATGAAACTTATATAATAATGACAATAATAGTAAATATTCACATAATCATCTTTTAAGGAAAATTAAGTTCTTCCTGAAATCGAGTGTAAATCGTTCTTTATACTATTCTTGGTGTAAGCATACTATTCAATCTACTATCAATCCTTACATTTTACATAGTTTGACTGGTATACGTTTAAGCGCCATCCAAATTAGCGTCTGGTAAAAATAGCGCTTACACCAAGAACAATATAAGAAACGCAAAGATCTGAAATTTAAACTATGAAAAAATATAAGTACATATTAAAACTCTGTAATTCTTATCATCATCATCATCATCAACAGCCTTTCCGTCCCACTGCTGGGCATCAGCCTCTTCTCTGCCACGTGTTTCTCCTCAGCGCTAAGGTAGAAACACGGGGGACCTACAGTTTAACCCGGCGTTGGTACACTTATATTTTTTGACAAGTTTGGTACACTGGGGTATCTGATACCCCATTTGAAAAAGTGATTTTAAAATGAAGATTTCCTTAAATGATTTTGATTTCGGAACTTTTGGATATAGTTAGATGTTCTTTATGTAAAAAATGAGACACTCAAAGTACTAGTGATAAATTTATTTTGGAAAAATTAAAAATTGCAAATATGACATTTTTCACAAGGATAACTAACTATTATTCATTTATGCAAAAATATCAATTCTACAGTTTAATAATTATGGTATTCATTCATCATCTCCATCCAGGCAAACCTCGCATACTTGGTTAGAATGCTCCAAGCAGACGTATTGGGCGCAGGATATGCATGTGTAAAATGTAAAATATCGGAAATCCTGGGGCAAATGTGGCACCTTCCCTTTTGATTTTGGCGCTTCTGAGGCGTTGGTTGTTTTTTCCCGGTAATGCTCTCAATTTTCCTTTTTTTTTCCACGTCGTAATGTCGGTATGTTCTGCCGAAAGGTGTTTTTGCCTTTCTTGCCTCACCTTTCACACCAGGTAAATGCGTAATAATATTAGAGGCACGTGTTCTCACTGACCTGTTTGCCGGAGTTTTTCGCCATTTTGTTACTTGATCTTTCCCTACAAATATCAGTCTGCTTTTTTCATCAGTATTTTCTTCGCCAAACTCTTCTTCCGCTGCATCACTGTCATTGGCTTGTTCTGTTTCAGAATCACCAGTTCTTTCACTAACATAGTCTGGTAACTCATTTTCCGATTCTGTATCAAATGCTGGCTCCTCTTCGTCAACTTCCATTCACAGCTTCATCAAATACTCCTGCTCTTTTTCATATGACATCTTCAAAACAAAATACAAACACATTGTATGCGAATATAGATAAATGGTTCATTATCAATATACAAACCTTGGACAACACTGGCGTATAACTACAAAAAACTAATACGGATATGGTACACTGGGGTATGTGATACCCCTGGACACTTCGCACAAATCGCACTACGTACACATATGAACTAAGCACGCTCCAGTAACCTCTAGTTTGAAGTATTAGGCGCAGCTACTCAGACACACTCAACATGTAAACGAGAAAATCCGAAGTAGCAGGAGTTTGTATGTACACTGGGGTATGTCATACCCCAGTGTACCAACGCCGGGTTAACGTCGAATCCGAACGACCGAAATTCCAGAGAAGGTTTTTAGCATTAAGATTCCACGGTTGCAAGCCGGATTGGGAAATTGTGTGTGGTGGGTTGCAGACAAGATTTTTATAAATCTGCATAGTTCTGCTGAGGTTTCGAACCCAAGCCAGAATCGATGTTTTATTCAGAAAGCGAGCGCTCTACCAACTGAGCTACCACCACACACTATATATATTTCTTATACCGATCGTTTTCATGAAATTTCGAGCCGTAGGAAGATAAAGGGGAAGACATTTCCTACTAAATGAAGACGATCGGTATAAACCAGCGGTGACCACCCTTTTAAGGCCTGGACCAAACATGGGCCTTATCCACTTTGGCCTGGACCAAACATGCACGTAGTTTTCATTAGATTTATTCAGATTTATAAAACGAAAAACCTACAAAAGTCGTTTAAAAAGTATTATATGTATATCTACTAAAGCAAAACATTTTTTCCTTAGAAAACCCAAATTGTTGACGAATTTACCAATACGTGTAAACTCTCTGATGCTTTTTACGGCGCTCCAAAGGCCCCTACCCTTTTCTTAAAAAAAATCGCCTTCGGTGCTATTTTTTTCCCGCTTCGCTCGCATGTGCCCCCGACGGGGGGGGGGGGCGTGAGATGCGAGCGAAGCCGCGAGGGACGCCGCCAGAAATAATGGATGGAAGGGGGGGGGCAATTATATCTGGCGGTCATCTTGGTCATATACAGTGGTGTGAAAAAGTTCTGCAACACCCAGGAAAATAATTATTTTTTGAAGTTTAGCTACATGTTTGGCATACTTTCCAAACATTACTTTTACATATTTGATTTTAATGACTATGTCAACAACTTTGCTCTTAATTAGTTACTTAGAACTCCATAGAAAACAATTAAGGTAATTTCTTTTCTAAAACAACAAGTTATTCGCGCATTATATATATAATATATACTCGTATATACCTGCAAGTACTATGGATTATTCACTTGCATTTTGCAGTGCAGTGTAATCAATCCACAGTTGTTAAAGTGATCAAAAAATACTCTGAGACGGGAAAAATTGAAGATACACCCCGCAGTGGCCGCCCAGAAAAAAACACCCGTAAGAGACGGCAGTGCATAGCGGAAGAAAAGCCTGACAGACAGAAGTCTTAATTAGACAGATATAACCAAAATATGGTCCGAAGCTACTGATGTAAGTGTATGGACTTCTACTGTAAGCCGGAGACTTCTTAAATCTGGACGTAGGGGTTGCAAAGTCCGGAAGAAACCCCTTCTATCAGAAAAACAAAGGCTCCATCGCCATTGGCCCCAGAACAATGGGAGAAGATATTATTTAGTGGTGAATCTGCCTTTACATTAACAATCGTGCTGGAAACACATAAGTTAGAAGATTTTCTGGAGAAGAATTTTCACGTCAGTGTGTTCCGCCAACAATTAAACATTTAACCTCCCTCGTGATATGGGGCTGCATTAGGGTGTTTCATTTTGTAAGGCAAGAAAGAAAATGTAAAATTTTTGCAGACTTTGCAACGCCCAGAGTCTCAGTGATGTAAAAGATATCTATTCCAAATTTCAAGAAGATTGGATAATATTTGGAGGTTGCACACTTTGATCGGCTTTCTAAAAGTAGGCAAAAAATACGAATTTTCGATGTTAATTACTTTTATTGGGAAAACTAGAAACCACAAACTTAAAATAATATTAAAACTAGACACTAAGATTAATAGGTAATATGATAGGCAAATCATGTGGTATATTAATCAAATTTGAATGATGCAGTCCCTTCTTTTGTTCGCTTGGGGACGACTTTTCTGTGATGCTCGTCTACCCACAATATCAATTGTTTTTGTTGTTCGTCCCTGACTGATTCGTTAAACTTTTTTATCAGAGCAATTCCTCTTTCTGCGGTATCATTGACCACCTTAAGAGCATTCACATGGTTCCTTAGAGAATCACTACAGTATTTTGTTACATCGTGGATCCCAAACAATTCACTGAAGGTCTTCCTTTTATTAGTAACAAAACGGCTCAGGTTTTTCCTTCAAAAACTATGTTCTTACCATCTAATCGTTTCATTTCCTTTTTCTTTGCAGGTTCGGTTTCTAAATTTTTAGTCATATTTTCGTTATCAGCCTGAGTAATACTTTTATCCAACAAAGCCAATCCTACGTTTGTTTCTGACAGATACCAAAGGTGTCTCTTAGCAACTGAGAGAGCACCTTTTTGACGTCTGCATCTGGGTAAATACTCAGAAGCTGTAGCATATCCAAATCATTATTTGGAGCCCATCGACTTACAATCGCCTCGTGCCAAAAGCGAACATATATGAGGCTGACAAAATTTGCAACCCGTTTCATTACTTTCAATTCTCGTTGAGGAATATTCAAGTGTTTAGTGAAGAGGACAATTTGAAGTGCATATATTACTTTTGCCATCTACCTTGATTGATGCAGAGGCCCTGGCATCATGAAACTGAAGTCGTTTTTAGACCAACCAGAATAACCTCCTAGGTACAGGAGTGAGAGTTGTAATAACTCTTTGTAGTCTTCTCTTGGATGACTTCCGTCTTTTAGGACATTTTGGATGTAGTTAACCATTTTCACTAGTTGTTTTTCTAGAAAGCCTTGAACGGGACTTTCTTCATCCAGCATTGTCGTACTTCTTATCAAGTGAAGCCAATACACTTTGCAACTTCCGAATAATCTGGATGTCAGAATCACTTGATGGTATGCCACAACACTCCTCAAACACTCCTTTCAATATTAGTTCGTGGGTGTGATGATGGCAAGCCAACCACAACAATGTTCGTCCGAATTCCCTTTCAATTCCGATACATGCCCCTTGGATCAGTCCTGTATTAGATGCTGTAGTATTGAAAGATATACCAATGATATTGTCACGTAGCCCAAATCGGTCCACTTCCGGAATAACTACTTCAGCCATCTGCTCACCAGTGCCTTTCAGGGCAACAGGTACGCCAAGCAAATGCTCAAAATTTTTGCCAGTCACTAGAACTGCAACTCTATCTTCCAAAGTTTTGACACTCCCATGGGCAACTGAGGGCAACAGTTTACTATCCCAATGCAAGACCAAATGAGGAGGATTTTCAAAGAGTGACTCTTCGATTTTCTTTGCCATTTTACTTGATCGCCCGAGCTCGGTAAATGGTAGCTGAAGATACGGAAATTTTTGAAACATCGTGGCCAAGCTGTTTGCAGTTGCTATAAATGAAGTATTTGCTTGTTAGATAGAGAGCTGTTCTCAATCCCAAGTAGACGTGAGTGTCTCTTCAAGAGTTTTTAATCTAGGACTTGAACGTAATTTTTTCGTTGCTGGAGGGGAAAACTCGGTCTCTTCGTCACTAGGTGCTGATGACGATGGAGATGAGTCTTCCAGTATAACTGGCTTATTCATTTCAACGATAGCTTTGTAGTGTTTATTCTTATATCAATCACGTTTTTCTTCTTTTGTACACTTAGTTCTTATTTTCGAGGCGAAAACCTGGTCTACTCCTCGCATTGACGAACTCATACGATCTTCTCTTTGTGATCTAAGAAATTCTTTATCTTCTTGTGATATGCTAGTCATATCCATCACATTTTGTCGGGAAATGTCAAATAACTCGACGAGATCACCTTCCCAAATTTGCCGTTTCATATTTGCTTTATCCGTGTTTCTCGATATCTCTTTACCCAGATTTTGGTATTCTTTGTACAGCTTGTGCATACCAGCACGGATATTCTCCTCCGTCTTAACAGGGATAGTTGCTTTCCTCCACACTTCCTGTAGTTTACTACTGGCAGATTTAGCAGCATCCGAAAGTGTTTCCTTCGTTTCCTTGTGATGGTAAATAAAAACTAAAAGTAGTTGTTCCTTTGAAGGGAGCCGAGTTCCTAAAAACTCACCACTGGTCACCTTTTCTAGCAACCAAATTCCTCTTTTGGTTTCCATTTTAAAGTTCAATTACCTGCAAAAAATGAAAGGAATACATGAAGAGCCCATTACTATAAAGCACTTCAATATAAGAAATTTCACTAGTTTGAGATAAAAGTGATCAATGCGTGCAACCCCTAAATATTATCCAATCTTCTTGAAATTTCGCGTATATATATCTTTTGCATCACTGAGACTCGGGGCGTAAGGAAGTCGTATGAAAATCACATCTTTGGAAAAATGAAACACCCTAGGCTGAATGGCTGCTGAAGGAGTTGGTAGACTGTATGTTGTATCTGGCATGATAAATGCAACCAAATAGTTGATGTCCTACAGGTGAAGATGCTACCTAGTGGAAAAGAATTATTTTCTGACAAAAAATGTTTCTTTCAAGATGATAATGCTCCTCGCCACAAAGAAAAGGTTGTTCAATCTTGGATGTCGATCAATAAAGTTAAAATAATCGACTGGCCAGCACAATCCCCGGACCTAAATCCTGTAGAAAATTTATGGCAAAGGATTTCACGAAAAAAGCCCGTAACGCTGCATTACGAAGGAAGAATTGCAAAAACTGGTGAATTCTATGCCAAAAAGATGTGAATTAGTTATTAAAAGCAAAGGATAGCCTATTAAGTACTAAAATAGTTTGAAATTAATTCGTGTATATGTTAATAACGTTTAGGTGTAGACTACATTATTATACGAGTACATATATAATGTACAATTGTTCTGTTTTTGAATATATTTTATATACAGCCTTGTTTCTGGGTTTTTATGGATCAACATTTGGACTATTTATTATTACTAGTATTGTGTTTCAGTACCTGTATTATATTAGCAATGATGAAATGAAGAATATTTGAAGAAAATGGGTTTACACTGCAATTTATTTTACTTGTGCAACTGATGCCGAACTTTAACACCACTGTACCTATATTTGCACAAGGGCGCTCATTGGGCTTAGAGCGACCCTGTAAGTCACGCTTTGCGGATTTTATATCAGTCTAACTATTGCCTAGGCCAATAGTCAATAAATACTGTAAACAATTAATGGGTCTGCCTTCAACAGTTGGTTTTAAGTAATTTAAAACTGTCCAATAATTCTTGGCTGCAGGATATTTGTTTCCTCTAACTCACTTTGAATTTTAAATTCAATTTTTGTTTATACGATAAGACTTTTTGTTGTGTTTAATTATTCGAACCATATGAAAATGTCAATGAAAATTTAAGCTCGATAGTTAAATTTTCTGAATGATCTTTGGTTCTCTCTGGAAGTCTGGACGGTAAGAATGACAGAGGACAGACCTTTGAAAAAAAACGTGCATCAAGAATCCACTGATGAAAGTATCTGGTCGTAACTTTTTTAATAAGAGAAACCCTAAATTTTAACTCGCGACTCCAGTTGCTAGCGCTACCACGGCAAAATCTAAAAAATCCCATTTGCAGCCGAGCCAATCTCAATTCTCTCATTCTAAAGCCACCGAAATAAAAACAAACTGCAATTATCCCGCGGGAAAAACCACTAATGGAACCGTTTTAAGCTAATGTATCCAGTCGAGGTTCCCGAAACACGCCGCTCTACATTATTATTATAATTCAATGTGAAAAAAGATCGCGGGGGGTGAGCAGGCTGAGGTGTCGCATCATAGAACAGCAACATTCCATTATTTCAGCGCCAACTAAATCTGGGATTATTGGATCTGGTGTTTTCACGCGGCCGAATCGTTTTATTTCTCGAGGCTTTTCCAATTATCTGCCTGGCTTGTTAGGTCGGTGCGCAGATGTTCTCCGGGCTACCTACAGATGGCACACATACGTTCTACCGAAACGAGAATCCCAACTACCCTGGCTAATTGGGGGATTACAAAGCACACTCTTTTAGATCAGACGTAACTCATAAATGGAATAATACTAAGTATTCATGTCAGCGAATGATACAATTAGGGACTATCCTCGCTTACGTAGTAGATCCAAAATACAATTACATCTCAAAAGAAAATGCAATGCAGTTAGTTGTGGATCAGTAGATTTGCTGATTATCTATATTTGGATGTAATAAATTTAACATATTATTTACATACCTTATGGAAAGCAAGTAAACAGATAAGCAATTATTAAATAATTGTAGGAGGAGGCAAATAAAGTATGTAAAATATCGGGTATATGTAATCATTTTTGCGTTTCTGTTTAGATTTAAAACTGTTCAAAATTCCCTGTCAGTAGGTCAGTGAAACACTATAAACTGACCATTTTGAAATACCAATAACTTCCTTGTAACTGCATTTGGAAAAATATCAATTTTAGAACAACACCATTAGACCTTTCCTTACCGCGCTACATGGCCAGATATTATAAATTCACAATTAGGAGGAAGTTGGAAATAGCAACCGTAATATAAGTTTTAAAATATTTTTCGTCTTTCAACGCAGTGTATTTAAATGATGATGATAGTCTATATAGACATCGAATTTGTTGTAGAGTAGCTTTCTATTAAAGTAATTTGAATTTAATTAAAAATTGTAAATTATACTATCATAATTTAACGAAAATAGGCAACACACCTAACGTTGGATTGTGGTTGTAAAGAGCACCTTGCTGTTAAGATCCAAATGGATTAGTGTGAGTTATGTCCTAACACCTTAGCCCAAAGTTATTATGTTCAAGTAAAAGGTATGTTTACAATTGGTCTTTTACCTAATTCTGAATTTCAGAGGAAAACTTATACAATAACCTACATTCAATTTTGTATTTTCTTTAAATTTTCCAGTGGCTTGATGATCATTATCGTTTCCATAACGTGCAGAAATACTTCCAAAAATTTTTGGTAAAGTAGTCGCAATGTAAGAAGACCAGAGCAGGATTAAAATGAAAACCCTAAGTTGCCACGCTGCATCCTTTTCTAGCTGAGCCTCCTGTCTTTTATAGCCCAGCAGAGATCAGGGGTACCAAAACAAGGGTCTGGTACAACTGGGCGCCGCCAACTGGGCGTCGCTGACTGGGCGCAGCCGATAGGGCGCCGCCGACTGGGCGCCGCCGACTGGACGCCGCCGACTGGGCGCCGACCGACTCGGCGACAAGTCAACTAGGCGCCAAGCCAACTGGGCGCCCTCCAACTCGGCGTCAAGCCAACTCGGTGCCAGCCCAAAACTAATATTTAAATTAAAAAAGGAATAAGGTCCACATCCTAAGAAAAACAATACTAAAATAAATCCACAGGAAAAAATCCAGGGATATAAAATCCAAATTTTGAAAGTTGCTGTTTTGCAAAACACTTAACTTATTTTCACTTTATTCTATAAATCAAACGCATTTTTCTATCATTTTGCTTAAGTGCTATATTTCTTTTCCTCTACCTCTTTTTATGTAATAATTAACACTGTGTGATTTTGACAAACTTTATTTATTAAATTAACAAATTTATATGTACATTCTTAACTTAAATTTAACTGTGCGAATAGTGTGGCCAACAGCCCGAATAAAATTGTGTAACCTGACCTAACCTAACCTAACCTTTTTTTCCTCATTCATTCATAATAAGAGGCCCGAGCCCGCCCAGCTCCCCCCACAAAACGGAATCGTTTGCGCATTACTTCAGGGGAGTGCGGGCGTCCCTTACACACTAACCATTCATGCAATATGCACCCTAAACCAGATGTGAACCACAGCGGAACCACTACAATTCGCTGTGGCCTCGAGTGGCAACGCGTTGCCGCGCTAGACCACCGAGGCCCTTAACCTAACCTAACCGCCTGTACTATGAGGCACTATTACGAAATTCTTAGAAATTTGTAAATTGCTTGTTATAAGCAGAAAGTTTTCTAGCGTTAAAAAAAACAAAAAGAAAATATGGGTCTGATTGTTCCTTTTACCAGTTATGTGAATAGTACAGCACATGCTCTACAAATAAGTGAAAAATCTATTCGAAGAATAATGGACGAAAAGAAAGGTGCAAAAGAGATTCCAACTTTCAAGAGAGAAGTGGTAAAAAGCAAAACGTAGGATCTCCCACAAGGAGAGAAAGAAGATATACGGACCATCATACATGATTTATATAAACAAAACACCCATATAACAATAGCTGGTTTAAATAATATATTAAAAGAAAGATACATATGCCAAGGTTGCGATAGAAACCTAAGAAAAGTATTACACTCAATGGGATTTAGTTGTAAAAAAAACCAACTGTATGAACGATATAGGCCCACTTGCGCTCGGCTTACTTGCGCCCACCGCCATTTTCGCCTAACTTGCGCCCCGTATAAATATCATCACGAAATTAAGGTCTCATTTGCGCCCAACGTAACTTTATCCAGGCTTACGACTGGATGGATTTTCTATTATGCTGGCGAGTTTAAAAGTTGCGAAACAGCAAAGCTGATTCTTGTCATATTTTTGTTTTATATTTCAATTTATTTTTTGTTTTTTTTTTGGAATTTGCATAAAAACTTTAAAGAATTTTCATACATAGTTATTCTAGTTTTTGTATATAAGATAAAGTGCGCATAGATTTTCCTAAATCGCCTGTATTTTAAATTCCGCAAGCGTCTTCTCTATTCTTTCGACCAATTTTACGAACTTCTGTTTTCTTCTTTTGCCTTGCAAGTTTAAGTATTGCGTATCGTAAACATAGTCCATATATTCTGCTTCCTTCTTCAAAATCGTTAATAGTTCAAAAATATTTGGATTTGGTTTCAAGAGTTTGTTCAACCTGCGTTATTTTCCAACCACTGATCTACGAAGTAATCATAAAACGCCGTCAATTTATCAGTTTCTGGAACGTTTTCCATTATGTATAAGCAGCCATCGAAAATATAATTTAATGGCAAATGTGCGAATGCAGCACACATACATATGTGCAACCGCATATCGTCATTTTCTGTGTATTCTGTTCTGTCCCAGATTTTGAACTTTTTGCTACTAGTCTTGATTGAAATGAAAATTGCAGCCAGAAACACACGTTTCAATGCGGAGATGGAAGCCTGTTCCACATCAATCTTCACAGCGATTGGGTTGCGTGCAGTTTGAATTTTTAATATGGGAAATAATCTTGCGTATGTATCCTGTGTTTTATTCGAAAGCAAAGCGTATACAGGGTGTCCCAAAACTCCTGGGACATAGAGCTACCACGAATTCTAGAGGCCAAAAGAAGTCGATTAGACCCAACTTTGTCATATACCAAAATGTACCGTTTGCCCGTGAGAGGAGTTCAAAGTTTCCTTAAAAAATCACATTTTTGTATGCTGTTCAGAAACGTGTGAACTAATTTTAATGAAATTTGGTACCTGGGCACTTCAAAGGAAGCCACTACTTTCAGTAACGAAAGAAACCCAAAGAAAATTGGAGAAGGGTTAAAACCACCCCCACCCCCTGATAAATTTGTTCAGAATTTTTTTAAAGATGATGATACGATTCTATGTTTTTTTCAAGGTGACGATTTATTCATTAGCTTCATTTTTTGACTCTTGTAAAAACTCCGTAATTCGTATAGTTTCGAAGAAAACACTGATAACCGATATTATTATTGCAGGTTTAATCCTATTACAAAATTTAGTTGGCCGTAGACACAAAAATAAAACTTTTTACAACAAATGTTCAATGTTCATTGATGCAGAGGTCAACACGACGTAAAAAATTGAAATGCACCCTTCTTAAAACATCGTCGTTTTTTCGTAGTGCGTTTACACCATTTTGAATTCTGTCCCACAGGCGCTCCCGAATAATTTCTGCAAAATTTAAACGTGATTCGTGGTCAAGTGGCAATAATTCTTGAACTGGCTGCATGAGAAAAGGACGAATTAATTGATCGGCAAGGATCCGACTTACAGTGCTTTTTGGAATCCCAGTTTCACGTTACAATATTCTGGTACTGATCTCAGGATTGTTATCAATCCTTTGAAAAACTGCTTCTTCCACAATGGGTATTCGGGCTTGTCGAGGTCTTCCAGTGTTAAATCTGGCTGGCTGCAAACTTCCTGTTTCTCGAAGACGACATTCGATACGAGCAAAAGTTTTGTGATTTGGAATTCTTCGATTTGGATATCTCTCTTGATACACGTGGACACTCTCGCGGCAGTTACCTTGACAGTCAGTATCCAAGAACTAATAACATGTCGGTCAGCTCATTGAAAGGGAAATCCATATTTGATAGCGGCAAAAATAACAGCAGCAACAACAACAACAATTAAAGCAGCAACGATGGTTACAATAACAAAAAAGAATACAAAAGCAACAAACAGTGAACAATTATTGAAAAGTATACTTTCAACAATCAACTGAGATGATTATGAATTTGTTTCCTATCAAAATTATCACCTTTGTTTTATTTTCGTGTCTACGGCCAACTACATTTTGTAATACAATTAAACCTGCAATAATAATATCGGTTATCAGTGTTTGAGTAAACATTTTTTTTCTTCGACACTATACGAATTACGGAGTTTTTACAAGAGTCAAAAAATGAAGCTAATGATTAAGTCTTCACCGTAAAAAAACATAGAATCGTATCATCATCCTTAAAAAAATTCTGAACAAATTTATCAGGGGGTGGGGGGTGGTTTTAACCCTTCTCCAATTTTCTTTGGGTTTCTTTCGTTACTGAAAGTAGTGGCTTCCTTTGAAGTGCCCAGGTACCAAATTTCATTAAAATTGGTTCACACGTTTCTGAACAGCATACAAAAATGTAATTTTTTAAGTAAACTTTGAACTCCTCTCACGGACAAACGGTACATTTTGGTATATGACAAAGTTGGGTCCAATCGACTTCTTTTGACCTCTAGAATACGTGGTAGCTCTATGTCCCAGGAGTTTTGGGACACCCTGTATACAAGTTGATCTCTTATTGTAGAAATGGGTCACGACCACAACGGCCACCGTGGCCACAACTGCCACCTCTCCTTTTGACCACAACGGCCACTTCGACCACAACGGCCACCTACTATCTAGACCACAACGGCCA
>JABXWE010012938.1:0-10030 GCA_014611495.1 Limonius californicus
TGTCACTCTCTTCTCCTTTTCAGCCCTTCTTCTACCTTCCCTGGTTCTTATTATATCTTCCGACGTTTCCATATTTAACTAAACTTCAAATGAATACGAAACGAATGCTATGTGACACTTTCTCCCTCTCACACTCGCTTGCTTTCACCCCACGTCTCAAACGTCCAACAGTTATGTTATCACACGTTGACAATGTCAAAAATCATCTTGCCCACCTCCGGACATCAAAATGTTACTATCTTTTAAATCACCAGCACCATTATAATTACAGCCCCACGTTGAATGCGTCAAAAAGTTGCTATGTACAGCTCCCTTCGGTAATTGTACTAGTGATTTTCAACTCATAAATCAATGATCTCTCACCTTGCAGTAATACCTCGGCTTTAACTTCTTATCTCAGGGTTTCGTGGCTTCCTTTATGTTTCTATACTTCAGAATATACTCGTACACTTCAATAAAACAGCCAACTTCATAACTTCATTTAATTGAACAAATATTACATCGACCAAAACGTTAAATGCCAAATATGTTACGTTGTATGTAGATTTAATAAACTTTGCTTGCTCGGGTGTGATTTACTGGGTGAAGCCCGATCACACCTCCGCCTGATTCAAATACTAGAACTTGAATAATTATTTTTTAACCCTTGTTTATCCATTACCCTAACAACCCTCTCATTTATGATATTTATCCTATTGGAGTTCACTCTCTTATCACGTGTTATGAGTTCACGTTCTTACTACGAATCTAATGATTCCAATGCCTCCTCCAATAAGACAAACATTTTACAAATTTATAAATACATAAATACCTAGTAAAGAGATGCATAAATAAAGTATGCTCTTATACTTGCATGCTGTGCAGCAATGGTACCTCCATGGCCTGCTCATATATTTATCATAACAATATATATATATATATATACACACATATATTTTTTCCTTTCGTTTTTTGTCCGATTTCTTCGTGTTTCATTTTGCGCCGAAGGCTCACCACCAACATTTTTCTTTCTACAGCTCGCTGGGAAAATCTACATTTAATCAAGCTCTTTCTGGTGAGTATCATCGTCTCTACGCCATATGTCGCAACAGGAACCATACAGGTTTCACAAACTTTTCTTTTTAGACAGAAATGGATATCAGGATTTTTCGTTATGTGGTTTAGTTTTCCAAAAGCTACCCTACTCAGTCTTATTCAGTGTGAAACCTCAACGGTTTAATTATCCTGACTGAGTTTAAACTTGTGCCCCAGATATATGTACTCCTGAACTGTCTCACGATAGATGATGGCAATTGAGATGTTGGTTTTGGTAATTTTTTGTTTTTTGAAAGTTCATATTCAAGGTAATATATATTATGCTTCTCAGAATAACTCAGTAAGTATTTGTGTCAGTTCTTCTAGATCACCAATTATTAGAACAACGTCCAATCGAAGAATACTCATATGAGTGCAATCGATGGTCAGACCTTTTCTTTCCCAATGGTTTTTACAGACCAGAACTAAATTTTGTATTATTTAAAATCTCTAAAATGTAAGTAGAAATAAATACATTGTTGATAATTCTTATATTACAGACTTTTCCCGAACAAAATGTTCAATCATTCTGATTGATTTGCAGCAGACTTCTATTCTTAGCGCTTTTCTGCTAGTTGCTCCAGTTCAGTACAGCTTTTGCATCTAACGCACTTCATGATTGTTCAATTTTATTCAAAAAGAATGTTTTAAAATATAATCGAACTGTGACCTCAGTGTTGATATTTCTGCTTAAAGTTATCCGACATTTCTAATTTCTAATTGTAAAATCAAATTTGTCATAATTTAAAACTGTAATACGAGGAGAGCTCCAAAATTATCCACTAGATTAAAGGAACAATATAGTAATAATTTTTAACGAATATCATTTGTTTAAAACGCTCTAAAAACTTATAAATTCAATGCGAATGCCGACAATTAATTTAAAATTTACCTGTTGTGACAGACGAGACTGCCAATTACAGGTTTCAAATGTTAAGGGCCTATCACTTCGTTGAAGGGTCAGGTTGGAAAGATTCGGAATTGCCCTGATATAATTCATTTCGCTGGTGTCGAAATTTAAACCCGAAAAATCTAAATTTAATTATTTTTTCTGACGTGGCTGTTGTAAGATGTCGTGAAAACAGATGACAATTTAATTTCGAAAGATGGTACTGAGTCAGCAAACAGTGTGCTACATTAAATTCTAAGAACATTTTTGTTGAGCTTTGAACCTTGCTTTATTAATTTATTATTCGTATCGGCTGTGTAATTTTTGTAATGTTTATTTTTGTTCATCGAAGCCTACCTACGTCTATGGTTTTTAATATAAAATAAAAAATATTAATCCTTCAAATACCGCGGTTCCACCTTGTGACATTTGTAATGCGCATTTAGTGATCATATTCTTCACATCAATGAATTATTTGTTAACTTTCGCTGTCTTGTTTGATACTATGCTTTTAATAAAATTGTTCTTGTCTGAACTAAGCAGTTATTAATCATATATTAGTTATTAGCTAGTATTTCAAAGTCTGCTGTTGCCCTTAAAGAAACTTATTTTAATTTTACGTGTATGTTATTTGTTAGTTACATGTCTCTAAGTTTTAAATTTTTCCTCGTTGAAAAACTTTGAATTTTGTACAGATCGTTTGTACGTTATAACTGTTCAGCATTTACTGTAAGAAATAATATAATGAAATTTATGATATAATTTAACCAAGTAGGATGAAGTATTCTAAACAAACATTGAAGGATTGAGAGGAAGTAAGGTAATTCGAAATTTAACTGCGACAGTATTTCCAGAAAAACGGGAAGTATTTTTTTAATACCTGCATTTATTGGTGAAATTGCTGCATTGCATACGTTCTTTCATCTTGTTTATTAAAATCAATTAACATCCATATTAGATGCTATTGTTGAAATACTTCAGTTGTAGTGGATGCCGTATTTGCATCGCGCCAGAAAACGTCCAGAAGATTTCAAAAATGTCTGTATAATATTATACACTAGAAAACGAGAAATGGTTTGAAAATTTACGTTTCTGGTGCCATACAATAAGATGGAATATCATACCGTGAAATCTGTCCAAGCAGGTATCATAAACGTCCAAAATATTGTTTCGGCTTAAACAGGTTTCAGTGTTATACAATGACATGTATATGGAGAAAGCAAACCTCTACAAAACCCAATTGTTTTAATTTCAAATACAGAAGTACTTTAAAAGATATGTAATTTAATTAATTAACATGGGTATCTATTGCTTTCTGAGTTTTCTTGAATCGCTGTGCATTATTTTCCATTATTTTACGCAGTTTCTGTAACTTAAGCAGCATGTTTTCTATTCTTTGTGCATATTCTTCCAGCTCGGTAAACAAAACGTATCAGCGAAATACGTGTTAGGCAGCGGTTTTTATCTACTGTTGATATTACTTAAATGTACGCTCAACAAATAATTATTTGCAAAAGTATTCGTAGCTTCTGTAGGCTTTGAATAACATCTGGTAGAGATTAAAAAGGTTTGAACCAGAGGCCCGGCAGTTCTGAAGGAAAAACAAGTGGTAGCAGGGTGTTAAGAAGGGTCAGCAACGGCAGTCTACCGATGACAGTGTTGTTGGTAGCTAGGCGTTAATTTTGTGACTTCATAAATGATTAGTAGCGTTTGCGAACCTACTAACAGATTGCGATGCGGTTATCCTCTAAAGTCTAAGCTAAGGCAAGTGCGATATTAGTGACCATGTATGTGTTTATTCCGCTGGCGAGGTTATGATTTATGTCCTATGAAGTGTTATATGTGTTTATCCAAATGGTTACGTATTATCTACTTGTTATTATACGCGGTTTACAAGCATTGGGTCCTATTATGGTTATTATACAAGATTGGTGTGTCTATGTAAGTAGTTTTGAAAGAATATCCTAGTGAATATAAGTAGTATACAGCCCGTCAAACGATAAGTTTCACTTGGGATGCGTAGAAGAAGAAGTGAGACGGCATTCGGAGCAAATGAGATGCACTTACTTTCGGTTCTCCACTTTGTCGAAGTACACTCAGTACACCAAGTTCACAAGCAATGCTCACTACAACACTACAACTAACGCGTACTTTTTAACGGAGTGTACTAGATCTGCACTGCTCGACGTTTAGGTGTAAATGCGCTCCGGTACTGATAACAAAAATTTGCCACTGCGCACCCTGAACTCAAGTGAAACTTATCGTCTGACGGGCTGTAAGTATATGTGTGCGGCGTGTTTAATCATTATTCATACAGCTAGCATTCGGGAGGTAGTCAGCTGACAGAGGTGGTCTCGTATACGTGCCTACGCAGAATTATTATTATTATTATTATGAATGTTACATCCATGTCAGGATAGCACCGGCTGACTTTTACGCGGGGAAACGACCACCTAAGATTTAATTCTCCCCATCGCTTGTGGGTGTTGAAGGGGATGTACCCCGCGACTCTTGTGAATAACAGAGTGTAACTGGACTAGTAATATATTGACAGAAGAATACACAGCACTACACATAACACATAATGGTCAACTTTGGTTTTGAATAGCTGTCAGAGATAAATAGAATGAGGAAATCGAACAACAATCGAAGCTAATATAAAACCAGATGATTGTTGCTAGCAAAATTTCAGGCTCGCTTCCTTTTTATTCAGGATTGTTTTTAACGGTCCAGGCTTGAATTAATTTTCCGTTTCCGCGTTACGCGGATTTCGGCTAATGCAGAACCGATTACAATATTGTAATTTGTCCGTCTTATTAAGAGTTCGGCTTAAACAAGTGTCACTGTACTATAGTACTGTAGTACTGTAGTATATAATTACTTATTCTATTCCATTGCTGGTCTTCTGGACGATATTTCTTTTAAATCCACTGCCAAGTTTACAGTCTGTTCTATTAAATGAATAATAAGTAAATGTATTCTAAGTAAACATTTGTAATTATCTATTAAAATGATGTCATGAACGATGTAAACACCTATTGGTGTCATTATCTACGTTTTACAGTTTTGTTTGCATATTGCACTACACTCAATTTTGTATCACTACACTATTCGACCAGATCTGTAAGGCGTTGCCAGTGCAGTCTGCAAGTTGAGCGTTAGGTAATATGGATGTGTTTCTAACCTGATCTGATACTTCTTGCTGATTTTTTGTACTTTACTCCTTTAACAGTTGGCATGGATAAGTCTCTGTGTAGAGTTGTATTTATGATGTACCAGGGTGATCCAGTAATAGTTCGCAGTACCTTGTTTTGAATTAGTTGCAATATTTCGACATTTGAATTGCAGGCTGTACTCAAAAGTGGTATCCCATACGTCCATATGCACTTCAGTATGGTGTTGTATATGAGCAGCTTGTTTTTTAATGATAATCGAGAGTTTTTGTCAATAAGCCAGTATAGCTTACCCAGAGTTATATTGAGTTGTATTCACTTGGGTTAAATGTGTATTCCCCTTGTCAGGCAACTATCCAAGTATGTACCGCGATACTTGGCATCATCTGTCTGAGTTAATTGCAGGTCATTTAACGTCATGTTCGTTGAGACATTGTAAATGTGACAGACATAGCCTGACTTGCTTTCATTTGATCGGATAGGCCATTTCCTGAGCCAGGCTTGTGTTCTATCAAGTTGTTCCTTGAGGTTGTGAAGCTACAACTGGGTCTGCATTTATGGCTTGTAGTGCAGTATCATCTGGATAGGTTGCAAATTCTGCGTTTTCTGTCACTGCTAAGTCCACAGTATATACAGTGTGTCGCACTTAAGATGAAAACACCCCCATATTTTCGCTATTTGAAGGAATACAGATTTGAATTTTTGCACAGTCGTACAGATTGATGCCTCACATTTTTTAAGATACTCAACTAAAATCTGAACTTTAAACGCGGCCTACTACGAATTCACAAACAGGGTCAATTCTCGATATTTTGCTTCGCGTTAGAGATATCGAAAAAAATTATTAGAAAAAGTTGTTCAGAATATTATTCAAACCCCATATACCGAGTTTCATGACAAAATTCGCATTTTTAATTTTTTCATTGTTTTGGTCTATGCACAAAATAATTACAAGTTTATTTTTTAATTTGATATTTAGTGTGCCACGGAAAGTAATTTGAATACATGACACTATTAAATTTGCAGCACCAACTTCAAGAGCAATTTATAAAGCAGGAGTGGGAGTACACCAACGTCCAACAATGGTTCAAGACTGTTTCAATACATTTTCCACCTAGATTCACCTCTTGAAATGTAATCGTCTTTTCTAAAAACCTATACAAGTTTATTAATTATTATGTAAGCTTGATCGACCCAAATTCAAATCTAAATTATAAGTATTTTTAAGGTTTCAAATTGTTTAAATTTATAAAAATTAAGGTTTTACAGTGCCATAGAGCTGAGGGTACATAAGCTAATTCTATTGTTTCAGGTTGTTAACTTCCCATCTATTACAGTCATTTCCATATCTAGTTAATTACGCAGTGGTTTACGATTGCTTCGCAAAACATCCTGCAGCTTCTCTGTAGAATTTAGCTCTTGCGGAAGTTCAACTTAAATCCTTGCTTTGTAACAAAATATCATTCTCAATGTCTGACAAATTTCATCAGCACCTCAACAGTTGTAAAGCGGCGCTGCATTGTGATTGCGAACACAATTGAAACCATTCTGTTTTATGCCAACAACATTCTATTGTTCATTCGATATAACTTATATAAAGATATCTATCTGTCAGATTAAATCGATATCAGCACAGACTTCGTTATGTATAGGTGAATCGCCGAACACAACCATAGTTGATTGTAATATCTTCCACTAAACGCGTATATTTATTGCTTATAACCACTTGCTCGCAGGTGGTCGTAAATCTCTTTAATCGTAACCGGAAAGATAATTGTATCTATTTGTACTTCCAAAGTATCTTATATTTAGATTTAGTAGTGTTCATTATTTTATTTTGGGAGAATCGGTATAAAAGCTTCGGTTTTCAAGTGTTTTGATTTTACGATTCATTGCTTATCCTTCTTGCTCAAATTACATATAAAAACGTAGAAGTAGAGAAAAGACGCATTTTAAAAATTAATATAACTACCATATACCTGACAAAAAATAATTATCCTTCATAAAGAAGTGGAAGTAAAAGAAGACTTGAGGTTACAGTATGTACTTATATGCTATGTCTAACTACTGAGAAGGGAATACGCATTTGGAATGCTGAGATTTTGTTACTGAAAGAAAATGTAAATCAAAATAAGAATTCCCGGTATTGACGGTTTTAAAATAATTTCCCGTATAGAGCACGAAAATTAACTTTAAAGGAAATTATTAAAATTTGACGGTTTGAGATTTTAAATGATAAAATACTTTTGAATGTGCAGAATTACTTATTTAAATGTAATTCTCTTGATTGAAGTAAAGTAAAATGCTATCATCTACTAGCAGTCATAACTAAACAATTTCAAAATATCAAAAAGGTTGGCATTTAGTAGCAAGACAAGTATAAAGTAATAAAACATAACTAAGTCTATCTCTATCTGAGGTGGTGTTCAGCTTCTTCTTCTTCGAGTGCTTTATCTCTTACGAGACGTAGTGATTTTCTCTCCTTTGCGGGAGAGGACCTACAGCTTAACGTGGGCTCCGAACCACGGGAAGTGTAAACACTTCTACTCCAGCGAAAATTTACTAAGCAGAATAAATCGCTGGGTTTCCATTGCCTTGCGAGGGAGAACGGCCGCTAAAATGCCGATATTTCGGTACTGGAAAAGGAACCCAGGAACTACAGCGTAGAAGTCTAACGCGCTAACCTCTAGCCTACGGCCGCTTCTTGTTCAGCTAAATATGGTAAATAAAAATTTCGAACAAACAAGTGATTTCGATCAGCTGTCTGCCTGTGTTATGCGGCATGTACAACTTATTAACACATATTAACGTATTTCTTATATTCATACAGCCAGCCACAAACAAATTCTTAAGAACGATGTATGATCCATACAGATTGCTCTATGAATTACGCTGGGCCACGGAGCCTGGTAGTAACACAAAGATATACTATGAATGGAATTACCTAGCGGACACTGAAAATTGTAATCATTACTTAAGGAATACAAGCAAAGTGCAACTATAGCTTTTAAAGCATTTACAAATTCTTCTTGAGTTGAACTTGCATCTCTTTCCCGCGCTTTTATATTTTACTAAAAGTCACCTGCCCATTTTGTGTTGCATTTATCAATACATTTGCAAATTATTATTTTGTTTGTTTCAGATGTGACGTCATTATCTAATTTGGCTTCCTCGGTACTTATAATCTCTTATATAGTGGTAAGTTGATCACCAAAACATGAGACGCTGTTTTTTCATAGATACCGACTTGCTATTTAAGGAAATCCTTAACCAATTTGTAAGGTTATCTATTTCAAATAGTGATTTAGTAAAGGTTACTATAGGACGCCAGTAACCACACCTAGGCTTTTTTCATGGGTGAGTGAGAGGTGAGAAGATATACGGTCTTTGCAGTGATAGTTGGAGTTTTGTACATATACTTTCCTAAGATACATCTTTGAAGTTTCAGCTTGAAAACTTAAACTCTTCGTGGTCGTATACGCAGAATTTGCCTTTCTCTTGTCCAAAGTATCCAACTTGCGTGAAGGACGCATAGTGGACTTTCGATGACATGAATCATTTTTGAACTACCTACCTCCTGAAAAATATAACTAACTCGCGATTCAAGCTAAGAAGATCTGCAGTCTTTGAAGTTAATTAACTTCCAAGCATAAGTTTGGGAATTTACACCCTTGTTAGTTATATACGCAGGATGGGCCTTGTTCCCGTGGAATATGTATCCTGTAGTAGGTTAAAGAAAGAGGATCTTAGCTTTTTACGGACATAGTGTCAATTCTTCGACACACTCTTTAGACAGGAAACTATGTCATTTTAACAACGTACCTGGACCTTCGATGACAGATCCTTGCCACGTCCTTAAGATATCAAGTGTCCAACCTGGAGTGTGACATGTTCAGTTTTAATTACCAGATACTCTTAAGGTACCGGGCAACATATCAATATATTCAGACAGCCTAATGATCATTCTGTTAGGTGTGGTTCGAATAACACATTACACAGTCGGATAAATCTAAAGCTTAACCGTTAGATCAGACATTCAGGGCAGAGTTTGCTATTCATACTTCCTTAAGCCAAGCTTCTGCTAGTTCCTATGGCATGTATTAATATGGCTTCGCTTATGTAAAAGTGAATATACAATTGTGTATACGTCTTGAAAATTATGGATGTAAGCAATAACCATCCATATTCTATACCTTCGTAGAATCCCTTATCGCAAAATAATCGGTTTTCGTTTTTAGATGGGTTGTAAGGTAAACCAGCATATCTGCATCTTTCCTGCATCTTTACTCTAAGAACTTCATCTTCAGTTTCAGTAACTCGTGGATAGGCGAAATAGTTAGCGCATATTCAGGATTCGCATATAAGTAATGTAACAGATAGGGAGATCCAGTTTTTTTGTTGTCCTATTCTTTTTAATTCTATAGCCCACAATTTACTGTGGAATCACTATAGCTAGATACAAAATATAATAACTTTAGAAGAACATCGACACGGTACTTGCTATCTACATAAATTAAAAAATTTCTTTTTCTTTATAAAAATATTAACGGAAAAGTCTGTAGTAAGTGATTTGTTTAATAAATAAAATTTTTTTATAATATTACATTTGAATGTGTTACGGTGACGTAAAACTACCAAAGTGTAAGCAGTAAGAAACTAATAGCTGTACTGTATATCTTAATTTACACAACAATTCAATCCCGGGTACTTTAGAAAAGAAATCTTTTATTATATGACAATATATCTCCTTGCTTAACAACCAATCAGTGGATTTCAAATTTTGAAATTCAGCCAATAGAATCGGAACTACAGTGAAAATATAGCTTGTCGCTGTATTTTCACGGTGATAAACCTGCTTAGTTTTTGTTTTACTAACTGTCAAGTGAAAATAATG
>JABXWE010012939.1:0-26706 GCA_014611495.1 Limonius californicus
TTAATTGACATGTAATCTGTACTTATAGTTTTAGGATTAGCTGTATACATTGAAATGCAATAAATGTTTCGAAAAATTAAATAAATGTAAGTACAAAATTATATTGCCCTAGAATGTATTGGCAAAATTAAACCAAGTAATTACTTCGACATAACAGGAGGCAATCAGATATTAATTGACATGTAATCTGTACTTATAGTTTTAGGATTAGCTGTATACATTGAAATGCAATAAATGTTTCGAAAAATTAAATAAATGTAAGTACAAAATTATATTGCCCTAGAATGTATTGGCAAAATTAAACCAAGTAATTACTTCGACTTAACAGGAGGCAATCCTAAAACAGATAGTAATTGACTTGTAATCTGTACTTATACAGTTAGTTTTAGGTTTAGGTGTACACTTTGAGATTATTAAAAGAGTATTTCCTTGTTTTCATAACATTTCTAATTGATATCATTTCTGATAAATATAACTTTCTAACGATTAATATATTTTAATGACATACAGATTCGTCAACATTAATTTCAGTTAGTTGCAACTTTAAAACTGAAATTTAAAACATCCTTAAAATAAATTATTTGTATAACTCGGTCTACCGACAGAAATTATTTATTCAGAAATTTTTGTTAAGCTTTTATACGTCACTTCAGTATTCCTTATTAAGTCGTTCTCAAAGGAGAAGATACAGTAATCTTTTCACGCTTTCTACACCGCTACTAAATGATTTGTGATGCTGTCAATATCTTCCTCTAATGAGCACCGTTGGGATTCTGTTGAACTGAATAAAACAAGTGATATCATTCACCACTATATTTTAGTAAATATTTGATGGCGATGGTCTGTAAGTTATTGTAACGGATACATAAAGATTTACCATACGGTTATAAAGTACAAAAATACAGTGTATTGCAAATACAGCTTTAAGGAATTTAGATTTCAAATTAATAATATCTCCTGCGTTTCGGAAAATTTAGAATTAAACTTCTAATAATCTCAAAGTGTACACCTAAACCTGAAACAAACTCTATAAGTACTGATTACAAGTTGATTATTACCATTTTAGGATTGCGCCCTAATTAGAAAAGTAATTACTTGATTTAATTTATCCCATATATTCTATGACAACATCATTTCGGGCTTATATTCATTTAATGTTTCAAAGTAATTATTGGGTTTCCATGTGTACACCTAAACCCGAAACTAACTCTATAAGTGGAGATTACATGTTAATTAATACCAATTTTGGGATTGCCTGCTCTTCAGCCAAAGTAATTAGGAGTACTTGTTTTAATTTAACCCAAATATTCTATGGCAACATCATTTTGTGATTACATTCTTTTAATTTTGTAAAATATTTGTTTGGCTCCAATGTGTACACCTAAATAGGAAATAAATTCTGTAAGTGTATATTACATGTTAATTAATACCAGTTTTAGAATTGCCTCCTGTTCAGCCAAAGTAATTAGGAGTACTTGCTTTAATTTATCCCATATATTCTATGGCAACATCATTTTGTGATTATATTCTTTTAATTTTTTTAAATATTTGTTAGGTTCCAATATGTACACCTAAATCGGAAAGTAACTATAGGTACAGATTACATGATATTTAATATCTGTTTTAGGATTGCCTCCTGTTCAGCCAAAGTAATTAGGAGTACTTGTTTTAATTTATCCCAAATATTCTATGGCAACATTATTATGTGACTACATTCTTCCAATTTTTTAAAATATTTGGTAGGTTCCAATGTGTACACCTAAATCGGAATCTAACTCTATAAGTACAGATTACATGTTAATTTATACCTATTTTAGGATTGGCTCCTGTTCAGTCAAAGTAATTAGGAGTACTTGCTTTAATTTATCCCAAATATTCTATGGCAACCTAGGGGATGGTTTGGACCCTTTGTGGGTTTTATTTTTTTTATGAATATTTTATCTTTTTGGTTTTTTGACTAATGTTTAGTGTAGTCCTTTGAGTTCATTTCCTCATAATATAAACTTTCCAAGAGTAAATTTTTTTCAGAAAGGAACCGGAAATTATAAGTACTACATCCGGTATGGCACCCAGGTATGGTATGGACATGTAGTTAGGAGCACACGAACACCAATTAAGTAATAGAAATCTCCCTAATTAGCATGTTTTCTAAATATAAATGTACAGAAGATTATCAAAATAAGTTACTGCAGACAGAATCCTGACAGGTCAGTGTTGAAATACAACATATCCTTGAATCTGGGACGCTTGTCTTCTATCGCTTTCGGCAGGACTAAAATCACTTGTGAAAAAATCACGAATGAAGTTTTTTCAACTGTAGGTTGAAAGCGATTGGCCGCTTGTAGAACTTTACTTCAAACCCGTCTCGCACCTTGCTTTCTACTTCTTCGCAAACTTGCCTTTTTTCGACGAAACTTTTACAATTAATAAGTCGCTTTCAACAGCATCGTTGGTGCTTTTAAGGTACTCGCCACTTTCGTCGTCCTCTTCCCAATCAGAAGAAGAATTCTTCGTCATGACTTCTCCCATGTCTTCATCTGAGGAGTCTTCTTCGAAAACTGTATTTTTTTCTTTAAATACTTTTTTCTTCACCACCTTAGCTTTCTTTGCCATCTTTAGTTTCTTCTTTTCTTCAAGTTCTTCCTTTTCCGGTGTATCTGTCGCAATCAAACTCTTCCCATGCTTTCGACCACCCTTAGTGAACTTCCTTGGCTTAGCTTTTGGGCATGGAGTTATTTGTTCTGGAGATATGAACTGCGCCAACATCGAAGCAATTGGCGTAGAAAACTGATGACTCGACTTAGGCGGTAGTGTATGAGCCTCTGAAGGACCGTTAACCGTGACGGGGAGTTCCACAGCAACAGTGACTCTGTCAGCTTCTTCCAATGTTGACTCGACAGGTTCCGAAGAAGTGCTGGGAAAAAGAGGGTCTGAAGACGGATCTGGACAATCTGAGACGGCAGAGCAGAGAAAATCGTGTTCTAGAAAAATGTTTCTATCAAACGGTGTCATACCACATTTCAGAAAACCGGATTTCAAGTTCTTAGGAGTTGCAGCTCGATCCCAAGCTTTGGAGCACTGCTCAGGAAGCGCATAGATTGATAGGGTTTGATTGGGATGGGCCAAAATCCATGAGTGGACTGCTTCACTGTAGTATTTTTTGAAAGGGTCAAACACGCAGCAGTTCAGGGGTTGTAAGCGCTTAGGAGTGTGAGGCGGAAGTGTCAAAATTGTGATTCCATTGTTTCGGCAGAAATTAACACCTTCCAGGCTGAGATGAGACTCGTGATTGTCCATCAATAGCAGCACGGGATGTTCTTTATCACACCTCACATTGTCTTTGAAAAATTTTAATACTAACATGAAGTTTTCGGTGGTCATCCAACCAGATTTGTGGACAAGTTCTATGGCTCTAGACGCTGCCCCAGCCATCATTCGCTGTATGTCGAAGCGGACACGTGGGAAAACGAACACGGGAGGTAAAGAATTACCATTGGCACAAATTATACCCACTTAGGTCATTAGTTTTCCTCGCTCTCTCGATGTCACTTGGCCAACTTGCTTTTCACCCTTTTGTCCAATTACTTTGGCTACCGGAGGCACAATCGTCACTCCAGTTTCATCATAATTAAATATATCGCAAGGTCAAAACACCTTCCTTTACATAATATTCTCCAATTTCTCAAAGAATTCGTCTACTGTGGTTTTGCTGAAGGCAGTCATTCTGGCAAGAGAAGTTGCTTCAGGTTTTCTAATGGATAACGTAGGGTTCCTCTTCATAAAACTCGTGAACCATTCATTACCAGCTTGACCTTTTTCTTTCCAGGTTTCAGGAAATTTTGGCTTATTTTTTCAGCAAATTGTAAAGCTATTTGTTTGCATTTATTCGGTGCCACTCCGTAAAACATTTTTGAGCCTTTTAGTAAATACTCCGCCAGTGCTTTCTCCATTCGGTCTGAGAAAAACAGTCTGCTATGGAAGTTTGGTTTAAACGACAGAGTGTCTAGGCCCGTTTCACTGGCTTTCTTTACATAAAAAGCCAGACGGGATTTCGTCATTTTCCGAATGGCTGCCACATGGCGCAAACACCCACGATTCTCTAAGACATCTTCCACAGCCTGCTGTAGATCACCTTCTGGAAAGGTTCGATCAGTTTTCCTTTTAAATTCCCGTGGCATCTGGAATAGGCAAGTTAGTGTTAAACATTAAGAGAACTATCGGGGATACATTGGACAGCCTGGGATACAATGGACACCTTGTCCATTGTATCCCCAAATGACGTAATCACACATTTCTGGCTATAAAATGTGAACTAAATATTGATTGCATCGTTCTGAATCATGTATAAATAAATTCCTACTAGTTACCGTTCCATACAAATGGAACGCCAAACACAAAACATTAAACTATGGTTCAGAAGAAACTTACGTTCTTACTGTAAAAAGTTATATCAGAGTAGTCGGAATTCGATTATGTTCTGTAAAACACTTACAAAGGGGCGGCCATATGCTTTTGTCGGCTAGTCTCTTGCAGTGCTGCCAACATGTACAACCGGTCGCGGCAGTAAAATTCACATTAGGGCAAAAAATTTGAACTTGTCCATTGTTACCCCGTGTCCAAACCATCCCCGATCTCCGGTACAGATTACATGTTAATTAATATTTGTTTTAGAATTGGCTCCTGATTAGCCAAAGTAGTTAGGAGTACTTGGTTTAATTTATCCATATATTCTATGGCAACATCATTTTGTAATTACATCCATTTCGTGTTTAAATATTTATTGGGTTCTAATGAATACACCAAAACCTGAAACTAATTTTATATACGAATATACTGATTACAAGTTGATGTCTGTTTTGCATAGCATACACGAAGGATATATTTATCAAACTTTGCTGTTTATGGTAAATCATTTCCAAGTGCATTAACGAACAGTTTGTTTATTTCACTTGACACATTGATTCGTGTATTACAAATTGATTTCATTTTATTTCCTAATAGTTTGGAAAGGCGCGGAATTGGTTTCGGAAAATGGGCAATTTGTGCTAAATCAATCTTCAATAAAATCGAATCCCAACAAAGTGCAGCTGTGAATACAACAGATAATATTTATTTTACGAGTAGAGATTTGGCTTTTCACAGCTGTTGTGTTCTATCTGTTATCTTAAGAATTTTTCTGCATATTGCCAATATTAGAAACAAGCAAATCTAAATAATCCGCAGTTGGAGTTTCCAGTTTGTCTGCTTTGTCGCGACGTTGCTTTTAATTTCACTGTTTAAACTTAATTAAGTAATTGGATTCTACTCACATTACCTGTGGAGCTTCTACTGTTCGTCAGTAAATTACCGTTGCAGGAACAGAGCACGTAATGTTTCAGGCATGCAACTTTAACTTATTAAGTTTTATATGTCTGCTGTATTGAATTATAGTAATTATATAACGGCGTCGACTTTTCCGGGAAATGTACGGTTACTTAAATATTACCAACTTAATACTTATATATTTTCTTAATAGTTAAAATATAATTTTTCAGCAACAATTATTTTCGCGTTGTTTATGCAATTTAATATATGTCTGCATAACAATCTTTTTCCATTCGTGATATGTTTGGTTTAATGATAATAAGAACTGTAGAGTAAATTGAAATAAAAGGTATGTATATTTGACATGTACAAATATTTAAACGTGTCCAGACAAACGCCACGTAAATTACAATTTGTGAACTAAAATATAAGCATGATGTAGGCAATCCAACATGCAGGCCACCTAACGAGTTCCGTTTACATATGCTAAAAATGATCTTGATATGCAACACTCGTTCTAAATATAAGTAAAAAATATGTTTTATTTAAACGGACTTGTTTCTTGTTGCTGAAATTATTTATCGAATGTTTTGAAAAGTTTGGATTTTTTATAATTTTACTTTACAATCTGTCACTTACTGACACATAACTTTTTGGAAATAGTACAATAACAATTTCCTTATACTAAACTATATAGATTGAACCAGAGCTAATGTTATAATAAAGCACACACTTATATAACACTCATACAATCACTCAGATCAATTTGGGAAATCCGACGTCTTGAACCTCTTGAGCCGCGGCTCCTCGTCTTCGTTTTCCAGTAAATTGTCCATAAGTGTATTTGGGGGGCACTAAGCCGATCATGATACCGAATACTATATTTCTGTATCTCACAGTTTGTTGTGGGGATACCAAGAGGCGTGCAACTTCGTTCGGTACATACCATGGAGCGTTCACTATGGATCTCAGCGTCTTAGATTGGAAGCATCTTACTATGTCTATGTTGGAATTACTTGCTGTTCCCCATAGTTGTATACCGAAGCCCAAATCGGTTTGAGGATAACTTTATAAAGCAGTAATTTGTTCTGTAGAGATAGCTGCGGTTTGCGTCCTATTAGCCAATACAATTTTCGAACCCAACTAATTGCATTTCATCTATATGTGTTTTCTCCAGGTTAATCTTCTATCAAGGTGGATTCCTAGATATCTATCACTTTTTGCCTGCGGAACCTGCTGAAGGTATCTCTTCTTGTGGCGAAAGTTTTATGTATTGATTTAGCTTCATTAATTTCGATGCGCCACTTTTTGAACCACACTTGTAATACACTTCGTTTCATATGAAATGCACCACCCATTAAAAATAAAACTACGGGTTTGAAACATTGCTAAAATAATGTTTCATTATTGCGTATGAAATGATCAGGTTTTCATAAAAAAATATTAACAATTATATGAAAACATTAACAACAATGAAAACAAAATTAATAATGTGCATCATCGCCATGAACAGCAATGCAAGCATTTACTCGTCGTGGCATGCTATCTATCAAGAGGTCTATGTTCTCCTGGGGTATCTCGTTCCATATAACCTCAAGTTGCTGTCTCAGCTCGTCTAAGTTGTTAGGATTTTTTGGCAATAATCTTAGTCGCCGGCCCATAATGTCCCAAAGATGTTCGATCGGCCATAAGTCCGGTGATCGTGCAGGCCACTGTAACATTTGCAATTGTGCTTGTTGGAGGTACGTTCTGGTAATGTTTGCAGTGTGTGGACGTGCGTTATGCTGTTGGAAAATACCGTTTGGCAATGTCTGCATGAATGCTACTAACACTGGTTCCAGGACATTATGAATATAGCGATGAGCATTTAAAGTGCCTGGGACGAACACAAGAGGTGGTCTTCTATCAAAACAAATCGCATCCCAAACCATAACTGCAGTTGTTAAAGCTGTATGGCGTCTTTCACCAAACTCTAGATTTCGTCTTCTCCTCGATATCGACGTACCTTCCTACGGCCGTCATTTACCCACAAACAAAATCTTGATTCGTCAATGAAAACGATGTCGTTCGATTGCTGATTCCAATGTTGCAGCTCTTGACACCAAGCAAGCCTAACAGCCTTGTGATGTGCAGTTAAAGGGAGCCGTTGGAATAGGCGGTAGGATCGCAGTCCAAAAGAAGAGATTCTTCTGTAAATTGTTGCCATTGACACGCGGTGGTAAAGAGCTTCCTTCCAGTGTACAGCAACAAACCTTGTTGTTTGAAAGCGGTCTCGTGTAGCCATTCTTCGAAGAAGTCGATCTTCACGAACATTGCTGCTACTTGGAGGTCTACTAGCTGGACGATGTCGTGAATGCCATTTTCTTTCCAAGCAGACCATATTCATGCAACTGTAATGTGGTCCCGATTTACCCTTCTACCAATATCACGAAAAGAAAGTTCAGCTTCTTTCATGCCGATAATTCGACCTCTATCAAAATCGGAAATGCGGTTAAAATTTCTATGTCGTCTTACTGGAAGCCTTTTAAAACATTAATTCTGTCACAGACTGTAACAAAATCTCGAAACAACTAATTAATGTTTACTAGATATTGTTTTGTTTATAAGCAACAAGTTGATGAGAGACAGTAGACGAACACCACAACCACTTGATTGTTTTAATGGAAATAGTGATCATTTCATACGCAATAATAAAACATTATTTTAGCAAATTTTGAAACACGTAACTTTATTTTAAATGGGTGGTGCAGTCCATATCAAACTGAGCATATATTCCAATGAGTTTGGAGGTTATGAGACGCCGTATGGGGATCAGGATGCGGTGCAAGTATAGCCTTGTTGTCCGCGAATGTTGCAGTCATTGTTCTTCTAGTGGTAGGCAGATCTGCTGTGAACAATTGGTATAGTATCGGACTCAGCACACTACCTTGAGGGACACCAGAATTGATAGGAAATAAAGTTGTTTGAAAATCACGAAACTTTGCGAGGAAATGTCTGTGATCAAGACATGATTTGATAAGTTGATAGTAGTCTGATGGTAAATTATTCTAGATTTTATAAAGTAATTCATCGTGCCCTACCTTGTCAAAGGCTTTAGAGACGTCTAAAAATACGGCCCAACAATACCTTTTCCCTTCAAAGCCTTTGTTAATCTTGTCCACTACTCTATGGATTTGCTCGATGGTAGCGTGTTATCTGCCAAAATCCAAATTGATGATCTGGTATTAAATTGTTATCTTCTAGTATAAGTGTCAATCTCGATAGTATCATTTTTTCAAAGACCTTGGATAAAACTAATTGGTCTGTATGATGCTACGTTATCTTTAGGTTTACCCCGTTTAGGGATTAGAATATTCATGGCAACTTTCCACTGCGGTGGGAGGAATCGTAGTTTTAGCGCTGCGTTAAATAGGTAGGTTATAAATCTAAAACCCTTTTCCGAAGGTTCTTTCAAGACCTTTCCCGTAACCAGATCATATCCAGGTGCTTTGGGTGTGTTCAAATTACAAAGAATTTCGGTTTCATTTACGGTGAATTTCTTCTTTCTGGTAGACTCATCTGAAAGGGTGCTACAAGATGTTGCTGGATTTCATTTTCCTCTTGATTTGATATTTCAGAGGGAAAGTGTTGGAATCTTTCAGTCAGGTATTCGGTGATTTCTGTGGGCCATCAATATTTTAAATAATTTTGTATAGACTGGTTTTCAATGTCAGAAATGAACATCTTGAGTTCAGCAGTAACTTGACTTAATCTTCGCTTGCGCTCTGCATGCCTTATACGTCCTATAATGGTGAAACAGAAAATTGCTATAAAGCGTAGGCTTCAGAGAAGATGGGAAGAAAAGTTTGATAAGCCATGATTTATATTTTCGAATTTAGCGTTGCTAACAGAACTTATACACTTGTGTTCAATAGGTGTCTTAGTAAACGCTACGTTGTTTAAATAAATGAAAATCAAAGTAGTTATGTTGGATGTACCAACTATAATGCACGTATTTACTAAGAAATAGGATGCCGTTTTGCAATACCTACGTTTACAATATTTATTTCTAATAATTTAAACAAAAGAAACACACAGGAAGCCAAGATAGCTTAAAAAATGTTGACATAATAATAAAATCAGCAAGAAAAATAAATTAAATAAAACAGAAAGAAAACTGCTAATTAATGACGTAATAAATGTTGAAACTGCCGTCCACCTTGCTGTTCACATAAGTCAATCCACCGCAGAATAGAATTTCTAACAGTTAGCATATGTGGGGTGATTTAATAATACTTTCACATAAATATACCTGATAATTTGCGCCTCTTGCAAATAATCTGTTATGGAAAGTTTCGTATGGGTAGTTCCTTACAATTCTATGGAAGTGGGCATGGGCAGGTGCTCCGTTATTTTGAAACCGCATTCGCTGTCTAATATAGACAATGTTGAATGTCTTAAATATGGTGGCAAATCATTTTCTAAAGATGTAGATACGTTTCTTCATTTAAACTTACCTGAAAGAAATGGGGAACAGCCATAAAGTTGTCGACGTTACCATACCACACATTTACAGTAAAACTTCTTTAAAAGTGTGTTTGCCAAATCCAATGTGGTCTATCTTGTAAACAGATATGGAAATTCTGTCCATTTACACATCCATGGTTACTAAACGTCATTTCGCCAAAAAAATAGAATATTTCTTAAAAACACTGAACCAGTAGTAACTTCGTTTCT
Source organism: Limonius californicus (assembly GCA_014611495.1). NCBI lineage: Eukaryota > Metazoa > Arthropoda > Insecta > Coleoptera > Elateridae > Limonius > Limonius californicus. Next base: position 10,021 of record JABXWE010012939.1, read on the forward strand.
TAAAAATTGGTTTAAATTCACTCGACGTGGGTAATCATTTTCAGTAAGGTGTTGCCCTAATGTGGCGTGGTAAGGACGAATTTGCCTTTAAAATGTTAAATACTGAACTTTGGCTGAAGCCTACAGTTCTTGCAACTGCTCGTCGGCTTATATGGGGATTGCCAGTTACTTCTTCGATGACTGTCGCAGTTACGACATGTCGTTGTCTTACCTTTTCTTGGAAAACTGTCCATATTCTCGCAAACTTTTCTAAACACCTAAAGCCATTATGTAATGGAAGGAGTCTATCCGGGTATCTGTGTGCATATCGTCCGCCGTCCCTTTGCATTCTCCCAAAATCAACATCAAAACCGTTTTCTCGCTATATATCTATTTTACGTTTGGATATCCTGCTGAAAGGCTTTTTTAAATCTATAAAACATAATCGTATTTTAATTAATTAAATTTTAAATGCTTCTTGCCATTTAAAAGATTGCTGTCTTTGGATGACGTACTAAACTACCATACTGTCGTTCATATCTTTTGTTTCCAGTAGTCGTTTTAACTTTAACATATTTTCCCAACTAGCCATTTTATCGTTCCATTTTGTAGAGATCTATCCCAAGTTATCTATCATATTAGAATATTGTTCTTATCGCTACTTAAGTTCGTGAAAAACACTTTTTAGTTTCCTTACTTTTTCTCCAAAATGTTTCCCGCAGTATGGTTTTGCTCGTTTTACTACTATTGCATCCACCGGTATCTTTTCTTTATAGTTCCAAACGAGGCTCTATGCGAAGACGTCCGAGAACACCTTCTTCTATGTAATTTATTTAATCTGTTTTAAAATCCGTGTACAAAAGATATCGAGAAATAAGTTGACATTTTCAGGTAATGCTAGATCAGAACATATCGTGTCGACAGACAATTTGAAAAAACCATGAAAAAGATAATATAAAAGACACGCTGTTAAGAGCAAGTTGTGTGTCGATATTAAAATTACTGTAAAGTACAAAATGTTTACACGAACTTATTTTCCAAAGAACAGTTTCTAATTTCTTATTTCAGTCAGGCTCAGATATTGAGGTAAACATTGATTGTAGTTGAAATATGCACAACCTTGTCTACCTTAACCACAATATTTAAAATATCTATGTGCGTATTTCGCCAACTATGTTGCCATCTTCAGTACACACAGATGAAGAGTACGAGCCTGTCATTCCAAAAAAATGCAGCGCTAAGACTACGATTCCTCCCACCGCGGTGGAAAGTTGCCATGACTATTCTAACCCCTGAACGGGGTAAACCTAAAGATAACGTAGCATCATACAGACCAATTAGTTTATTACCAGTTTTATCCAAGGTCTTTGAAAAAATGATGCTATCGAGATTGACACCTACACTAGAAGATAACAATTTAGTACCAGATCATCAATTTGGTTTTCGCAGACAACACGCTACCATCGAGCAAATCCATAGAGTAGTGGACAAGATTAACAAAGGCTTTTAAGGGAAAAGGTATTGTTTGGCCATATTTTTAGACGTCTCTAAAGCCTTTGACAAGGTATGGCGCGATGGATTACTTTATAAAATCTAGAATAATTTACCATCAAACTACTATCAACTTATCAAATCATATCTTGATCACAGACATTTCCTCGCAAAGTTTCGTGATTTTCAAACAACTTTATTTCCCAGCAATTCTGGTGTCTCTCAAGATAGTGTACTGGGTCCGATACTGTAACGGTGCCGAATTAAAAAACACTAGGACATGTAGGGGTTAATTAATCTCATCTTCAGTATAAGCAGATAAGAGTAGATTATATCGAGTTATGTACGGAACAGTACAAATCTACCATTCAAAAATAGGCAACCCAAAATACACATCACTTGGTACTGCAATATCTAAATTTTTATTGACAGTGCTATGAATCATAGATGCCTGTTTAGTATGTTTTTATTTTCTTCTACTTAACATTTAAAAAAAGTAAGTGTGAAAGAAAACATCAAACCCTTATTTATAAATATCTAAGCTTTTCAAAATAGGAAGTATAACAATCTATTAATTTAGAAGATTTTCAAAATTGTCAAGCATATCAAACAAGAATCTCTAATTCACAATAACGTCAGTACAAACTTAGATATCTTAGTACCTTGTGATATGTATGTTGGGTTGCCTATTTGTAGGGATAGGCTTGTACGCTTCCCCGAATCACCCTATAAAAACTACTTTATATAGTCTAAGTTCATCAGCAGAACTTGGTTGCCGAAATATACGCATATAATATTTCTAAATACAGTACTGATAACGACTTTCCTCAAGATTTTATTGACTGAAGTAACCAAGAATCGAACGTTCGATGTAGCAGAAGCAAAACTGGTGACCTCATTATTACACCACTACCAATCTCTTAATGTATTTATTTAAGAGCAACATAGATATTCAATAATAAAAGTATTTAAAATTTTAGTTACTGCAACACAGGGGAGAACGAATTTCATGTAGTTATGTGTATTGTATATCATACCTGTGTTTTCTGATTACTTTATTAGTAATTAAAATGTAGGCAGTGGAAAGCAAGTTTTTTAATTAAATCTGAAACAATTGCTGTAGTTTTCTGGTTATGATACAATCTAGTAATTAGATCACTGAAATTATAGCACATCTATATGTTTCTATAATATTGAAGCTATAATTCATATGCTGCTATTGAATTCATCCATCTAATTAATTATTTGCAGCGGTCGATTGTCTGACTAGCTCTTTAAATTAGTTAGGGGATTCTAGAATGCCCCACAATGATCACAAAAACTTTAGCCAAGTAATTATTATTCCGTATTGTTAATATTTAAGCTGCTTAAGGAATATAATTTCGAATTTTAATGAGAGAAATCGCATATAAGTTAAAGCAGCTTATGAAGGTTTGTAAATTAAACATCGTTTTAACTTAATTTTGTTTCAAACTGAAAAATAATTAATACCAGTTGGAACCACAAAAACTTCTTCATAACGATTCCATAAAATATGCATTAAGTGTCCGTTTTAGCGTAGCATTGGCTTATTGCTCCATTTATCAGGTGCGCGACATTAATTTCGCGAGATGTAAATTTCCAGGAGGAAAAAATTAATAACCTCGCCCCAATATAACTCATTTTAATTTTGGTAGGTTTATTAATTGCCGGGGATTAAGTTGTAGGATTTTATTCGGCTTTATCAAATCGATTAGCATTAAATTGTCTATCGGGGCTAGATAATCCCGAATTTTAAAATTTTCCACATTCGCAACCTAAAAAGTGGCCATTTATTATTCGTTCTTCGGTGATTCATCTGAAACAGGCGAGAAGGGTTGTGGTTTCTTGAAGGTAAATAATTCACTATCTGCTTGAAAAGTTTCCAACACAAAGGCTATTAAATAATCATTTTTCATGCAAAACTTTCCCTTCGAAAGACTAATTTATAGCAGCTGTTGGAAACCTGGAGAGGATCAAGTATCATGTTTCTATGCAAATTTTAGAGTGAATTGCTGGGCAAAAGTATTTTGGGGTGGATTTTCGAATTCCGTAAATAATGCGCATACTGATTATAGTTTAACCCTCACGTTTACATAGAATATCAAAAGTTGTAGCATTGTTATAGGAAATGGAATATTATTCCGCCGGAGGGTTCTCAGATCAATGAAAACTATGTGGGCGTAAGTGTTTAACCATAACGTCACTAGAAATTCCTACGAGCGGGTTATTCGATATCAGAAGCAAAATTTCCAAGCCGTCATGAATGAATTCATCGATTTCTTGGAGGTGGAAAGGATATTTCGTGCTTAAAAGGCCATCGCTACTTTGAAAGCTTTCAAGAAGGGATGGCTTGATAGAAGGGAAAAATTAATTAACGATGACAAATCAATTCCTTCCGCGCCAGATGCTTTGTGTCAATCAGTTCTGGAAGAAGTCTTGGAAAATTTTCCATAGTGTGAAACTCGCGCGAAGAGCTCACTCGAAAGTTAATAATAAACTGAATATAAGAAATCCATGGCTACGTCAAGGATGCGAAGAAGGTAACAAAGTGAATTGTAAAGCCCCCAGCTTTCGCAAGTTGTGAAAGATACTTTTTGTAATTCAAATCATTCTGTACTACCAAAAAAGGACTACATAAATGTCAGAGTATTTGTAATAAAAGAAGCTCCTGTTCAGGGACTGAGTATTTGTAAAAAAATTCAGACAAAATGCTGCATAAATTTTGGTGTACAAACTTAAGTTGATGAGATTCTTCCTTAAAACACTTTCCCTAAAAGACTTTTGGCTTGTTGTAGAACAGTGAGCAAACATTATTTTTCCAAACTTTCTTGTATGTAAACAAAAATTCTTATTTGTAGTATTTCCAAAACAGGAAGTATATTTAACAGTGTATTGTGTGTATCTAGCATTTGTGAAAGTTTATAACATTCTTGTACGAACTGTAGTAGAATTAATTATATGTACTTATTGGTCTATAGGATGATGGTTAATTGGGTGCCTTTCCCGGTTTTAATATCGTTAGAATTTGCGAGAACTTCAGTTGAATAGGCCACTAAATTAGACGAAGTGTTGAGTTGAATAAAATTGTTATCAGTGATATGCTTTCCTGGGCAGTTCCTTTAATACCTTGGCAGTTATGAGCTGGCAGCCAGCTGCTTTCCTGTTATTTAAATATTTTATCTCATTTATTATTTCTGTTGGTGAAAACGCCCGAATTGGTGGCGATAGTTGTAAGGGTGCAGTTAGGTAATTCTTCCACTTATTCATTTCGTTCGTCCGTGTGGGGGTTGAAGGTCACCGCAAGGTGTTGAGCAAATACATTTGATTTTTCTAAATCTGACGTGGCCCATTGTCCTGCTTGGCTTGTGATATGCGGTATAACAGTCTGCGGCCCCTTAAGTGTGATCATGTCTTTACAGAGTGCCGAGGTACGTCTGGAATTGTTCATTTCGTGCCTCTATTAATTTCTTCTTTAACTGGTTGCTTTCTCAATTGTATATTGTCCTATCTAGAATATTATTGTTACGCTGCCATGTAGCACGTGCTCTTCGTTTTTGGGCTATTAGCTTTTTAATTTCAAATGGAATATTTTCTGAATTTGCCGTCTGCACTTAATGGGTGGGGTAGCATGCCACCCTGCTTCTTGGATAGGTTTTATTAGATGGTTTGTTGTAGTTTCTAATTCTTCTGACTCTTTTAACCTGATATTCAGTTCTTAATTTTGTTCAATATAATCTCGAAACCTATGCCAGTGTGTATTCTTTTTATAAATTGTTGGATAATTTTCTCTATATATGACTGTTGCACTAAGTGTAACTATAATGGGAGAGTGGTCCGACGTTAGATCATAGTTTGACTCATAGTAGTTTGAGACACCGTTGGCAACAAAGAAATCCAGCAGATCTGGAATTTTGTTCCAGTCACTAGGCCAGTATGTAGGTGCACCTGTCGATAGCTATTGATAGTTTCTTTCAGTAATAACTTTATATGTATAGCTCTCTTCCTCTTCTGGTCACTAGTCTAGACCCCCAATGCGTGTGTTTTGCCTCCTGCGAGAAATCTGCATCCAAGAAGGGAATAAGTTTCTCTTTGGTGAATCTATGTCTTGGAGGACAATAAATAGCAGCCAGTATTAGTGGACCAGGTATTTTTTTAACCTGAATTGTTGCGGCCTGCAGAAATTCGTCGTCATATTTTGACATTTCATGATGAGTAATTGTTTTCCTTATAATAATAGCTGTCACGCCGTGGGCTGTTCCATCTAGGTACTCTGTATGATAGACTTCATAGTGAGATTTCGTGAAATGTGTTCTAGTTGTAAAATGCGCCTCTGAAACTAACATTATATCAATTTTGTTTAAGTTTAAAAATGTTATCATTTCTTCTTTGTGCTGTTGTAATCCATTTGCATTCCACTCAGCTATTCTTAAGAAGGTAGCCATTTACGACGTTATTTTATTTATGACTGTGGTGAGCATGGACAGGATCATACTATTTTGTTGTAGAAGTTGGTTAAATAAATTTTTGAATTCATCTAGGAACTTTGTTAGGGATAATTCAGAACCTGTTGTAGAGTTTTGTAGGACATTTGCTACATAAACCATTGGGGTATTATTTACGTTGAGGGTATCAGCATATCTCAGATGTTGTATATACTGGAGTACTGTTATGTTGTTTACTACTTGGTCTTGTTTTCTTCTGTAGCTCTTGATAGACCTTCGCACATCCTTTGTAGTTTGCGGGATGGGGCCCTCCACACAAGGCAATTTAGCGGGTGTTTCATGTATTTTTGTAAATTTGATAGTCTCATGGGCACTTCTACATTTTACACATGCATGAGGGCGGTAACAGTATGCCTTGCTGTGATTATATGATTGACATCTAGTGCACTGTGAGAGTTCTGTTTTTTTGCGAGGAGGTTCAACTTGTATGAACATGTTTTGTATATATTTAAGCTTGTAGATCTCTTTGTTGTTTTCTGCTGGCTCTAGGTCGATAAAGAACAATGGTAGGGGGTCTTTAGTGTTTCTGCTTTTTATGTTAAATATATTTCTGATTATGAATCCTTTTTGCTGCAATTCACGTTTATTTCTTCCACTGGTACAGTTGGATGCAAGTGTCTTATGACCACTCGGTATGCTCTTTCCTGCTTAAATTGGTAGGTATGATGTATTATCTTATTTTCCTGCAAGTATTTATTCAGCATGCGATATTTTTCGGGCGTGTTTACATTAATTTTAACTTCGTTATTGGTTAAGGATTAACAGTCATAATCTGCTTCTAAAAGTACAGTGTTTAGGCTTCTAATCATGTCTGGATAATTGGCGACTCTCCGCATAAATATTGACGGAGACTGTGGAACTGATTCCGTAGAGGTTTTTGTTTGGTTCGGTTTATCAGCTTCAGTTTGATTAGTTTGGTCAGATAGAGCAGAAAATCTGTTTGCTTGCGGTGTTGGAGTACTTATTATATTTAAGTTAATCTTATGTGCTTGTGTACTTGCTCGCACAGGTGTGGTGCGTGTTCTTTTATATCTACGAACTTCTTGCCAAATGTTTTCTATATCCAAATCTGTATTGTATTCACACATATCTGTGTCATTATGATATTGCGTATTTGATTGGGACCATTGGAGTATCTGGGATTGAAAGCTATTAACGGACGAGGATGGATTAGGGAGATTTGGGAATTCTTGCAGATTATTTATGAATTGTGATTGTAGCATAGGTACACTTATAAGTGGTTGTTGTTGGTAGTAAACACCATTTGCATTACAGTTTGGCATTGAGTTGTAGCTAAATCCCGGAATTATGCCGCCTGGATAGCTGGGGCCGGGCCTCGACCCGGCGGACTGCATAATGTTACATCACAAACAATTTTAATTTTAGAATGAGCACTAGCTTTAACCAAAAGTTGTAAGTTAAGTAAATATAAAGTACATACATACATACTTGCGGTTTATCACTTAAGCGATAGGCCAATAACCTTTCCTTTTCTCTCATTCATTCATACTACTGTCCCCCCTCCGAACCGCTTTCGCATTACTTCAGGGGGGTTCAGGCGTCCCTTACATACTAAACATTCATGCAACATGCACCCTAAACTTAACTAAGCAAAATGCGGTCGCCCCAGGGGATCGACTACATTTCGCTGTGGCCTCGAGCGGCAATGCGTTCCCGCAGTAGACCACCGAGGCCCCTAGGCCAATAACCTTGCAGCACTATTATTACTTGCACTCGAGGTAACTTAGCATACGGAACACAACCTTGCAGCGTGCAGCTTGAGAAGCGTATGCATATTTTACCTACTCATATAGCTACTTATATTCACTACGCTACGGTTTACAACAACTACTTATATAGACACACCAATCTTGTTTGATGACAATATTAGAATCAAGTGCTTGTAAACCACATAGGTATAATAACAAGTAGATAATACTTAACCATTTAGGTAAACACTTACAACATTTATACACATGATATATTCATCACCATAGCCTCGGCAGCGACGCCACTGCCTATGTTAGCTGATATTGCCATTGAAGCCCATCTTTATATATAAACATATAATTGGTAACACTAGTATCGCACTTTGCATTAGTGTAGAGGATAATCGCATCGCAATTAGTTAGTTTAGGTTCTCAAATGATATTAACTAGTTATTACTCCAAAGATACATAAGCTTATGCCTAGCTTCCAACAACACTGTCTTCTGTAGACTGCCATTGCTGACCCTTCTTAACACCCTGCTACCACTTGTTTTTCCCTCACATTCCAAGAAACACTTGCTTGCCCGGCCTCTCGTTCAACCTTTTTAAGCCTTATCGGATGTTATTTAGAGCCGACAGAAGCTACGTATGCTTGGCAAATATTTATATTTTGAGCGTACATTTAGGCAATCTTCGTAGTAGATAAAAACTACTTTCTAACAACTCCAATACCTAAAAGCTTATTTCAAATACTCTGTATACCTGACAAACAGTAGTTTATTGGTTTATTTTCGCTTTTTTAGTCTCCCACATCCAATTAATAATTGTGTGCAAAAGAAATAAGAAGAATTATTTATAAGCAGAAGTACTGAACATAAATAAATAAATGTGATTTTCAATAACAGATATTCTTCATCTCGTGAAATTATTTATTCATGCCAATTTAGTATTCTCTTCTCAGTTACCTTTTTTAAATTATTTATTTATTTCTTTTGGCGAAATATTTACATTACATGTTTTTTATAGTATTTAGATGGTGAGAGAGTCTTTACGGAAAGGCCATGAGATTATTATTATTGGAAATTCTTCGGAGTTGCTCTGTAACCTATTATTGGAGATTTTCCCAATTACTGTTTTCCCAGAATCACTAACTATTCTTAGCATGCAGTGGAGTTGTGTTTTCCACAGCAAGCATTCTGTGAAAAGAATAATGCTTCTACGTTTCCCAAGGATTGTGTTTGGCTTTGCTTTCGTTTTATGCGATTCTATTTTTGCAGCTTATATAAAGAGCAGCATAAGAATTTATTTCCTCCAATCAGAGCAGTTCTTTATATAGTTACAGAGGTTCTAATACATAAGAAAAATTAGGAAACAACACAGAAATAAAAAAGAAGGCGAAATTAAGCTTGTTTCCTTTCAAGGTGTTGTAAAAATAAATGCTTTGCCAGTATTTTGCTTTCTTACATTTTACTGACACAATTTTCTGAGATAAACTTTTATTGAAATGTCTGTGGTGACAATTTCACGTAATGGAAATCGTAGCTATTGCTTTTAAGCCCACGTTGCAGAGTATAACGACTTCCGGGAATGTTTGCAATAGCTGCATTCGAGTTGTTCCTGCGAAGTTTTCTCGAGAAAAGTTGTCGAAAGCCTAGCAACTTAGTTATGGAAATGGAAATGTAGTAGCCGTGAAGGTACATACATAAAAGAACTGTTTCTATGAGCACAGTCACATTGTTTTTAGTAGCTTATGGCTACATAAGGAAACGTGATCATGAAAAAATCAGTCCCGGAAAATATATACGTTTACATAATTATACTCAGTGACATGGAAATCGCAACACCAAGAAGGGGTAGGAATTTTTTGACCAAACTTGGCAGAAACGTTTAACTACTAAAAGGTAGCAATTGATTAAAATTTCATACATATGGATCAAGTGATAATGGCTTATCTGACAGTTGTTTCAGTTTTTTCTAACAATTTTATCAGGTGTATGTTTTGCGCGATTTTATTCAGTTTTTATTGTTTTCGCTTTTGATCGTTTGTTTTGAGGGTGTGATCATGCATAGAGTTCGCCAACGTAGAAATTACCGGCAATTAAGCGAATTCGACAGAGGTCGTATTGTTGGTTTGCGCGAAGGTGATTTTTCGTTCAGGGAAATTACAAATCGCCTTAACCGGAACCAATCCACCATCATGTGCTGCTATCAGGCATGGACTAGGGAGGGTCAGGAACGTCGCAGAAGAGCAACCGGGGGGCGAAGAAGAACAAATGAGATGCAGCACCACCATCTTCGACTTATGGCAACAAGAGACCGATTCTCCAGTACTAGATCAATTGCCGATCAATGGTTAGCTAACGAAGGTCGTCCTGCAACCCTTCGAACGGTTTATCGCAGAATCAGAGCTTTCGGCTTGCATTCCTATCGGCCACATCTTGTGTTACCACTAACAGCTCAACACCGACAGCAACGTTTGGAGTGTTGTAGGTTGCGACTGCACTGGAACCTAGAGTGGCATAGGGTGGTTTTCGATGATGAATCCGGATTCTGTTTGGGGATGCATGATGGCCGTATGAGGGTCAGACGAACACGTGGGGAACGTCGTAATGTTGAATTTTCTATTTGCGAGGCATGTGCACCAAACTGTGGGGATTATGGTATGGGGTGTTATAAATTATGGGAGTAGGTCCCGTTTGAGATTAATCCGAGGCAATATGAACGCCCAGCGATATGTGGATGAGGTGGTAGAAGCCCATATTCTTGCATTTCTTCAGCAGTTGGAATACCCACTTTTCCAGCAGGATAATGCCCGTCCCCATATTGCAAGACATTCTATGGACCGATTTGTAGGGGATACTGTCAATCTCTTGCCATGGCCACCCCGATCTCCCGATCTTTCGCCCATCGAGCATGTTTGGAACATTATGGGGAAAAGACTGAGGAACTTGCTGCATCCTCCGCAGACGCTGCAAGCTCTACAGCACGAATTACAGGTTGATTGGGACAGAATACCTCAAGAGGAAATCGACCATCTGCTAGAATCGATGCCACGAAGAGTGGGGGAGTGTGTAACCAATAGGGGGGGACCAACCCATTATTTATAAAAATTATGTTTATATTTTGTTCTTTTCTTTTAAAATTTTAATCAATTGCTACGTTTTAGAAGTTAAACGTTTCTGCCAAGTTTGGTCAAAAAATTCCTACCCCTTCTTGCTTTTGCGATTTCCATGTCACTGAGTATATTTAAAAACATCACGAAGGGATATTGTTACCAATAAAAAGGCATCTGTTCATAACATTCTGCATCTGACTATCCCCATTTGCTATTCACCGTAAAAGGGGCGCTTAACGCTTATTATTTTTTAATCGGTTTTTAGATAGAAGCAATACGTATGTCATCCTCTGAAGTAGCATATAAACTTTGGTTAAATCAGACGAGTCAAGTTGTGAGTTGATGTCCTTTAGAATGTGAGTCTAGAACTGCTTAGCTAGAATGCCCCATATTGTATAAATGGTGTTGTAAGTTGTATAAACGTATTATTGTAAATAATTATATCCTTGGAGTTTGAAATAGGTGCTTTTCGCATTGTAGAAGAGTGCCCTAACTACGCTGGTTACGAAATTAGATATATTTTGATTATAATGTTCATCGCAAATGGAAATTAGTAGATTAATCAGATCCAGGTTAATAAAGAAATTAGATTTTTTAGTTTCGAGGACTATCGATTGCAATATAAAGGAGTTGCTAGATTAGTTTATATAATGAACAGGATGAACCAGCTAAATTGTTTCCCCGTTAAAATGGTTAATGCAACCCAACTTACATATAGCAGACCAAACAATATTAATGCTTCTTTAATTTAATTAAACTGATCAATGTTGCCTAATTATGGCAATACTAAGTCGAGCTGTCAATTTACTTAAATTTTAAGTACGATGTTTTTAAATAATCCAAAAAATACATTTGTTGCTTATTTTTATACGGCTGTAGCCCGAAATTCATATATACTGCTCAAAATGAATTAGGGATCACTATTATATTTTAAACTATTTTTCACAGGCTGCTTATATTGGAATGAAACTTTCAGTGGTTATCAACGGACTATTGAACTATTTATAAGCATATAAATATAATTATAAAACGATTAACACAGTTCTTAAATTAAATTAACGAAATACGTACTAAACAAGAAATCACAACAAATAAAGAAAACACTCAGGAAACCTTTTTAAAGTTAAAGCTAGTAACGGGTATGACCTCCTCTCGCAAATAGGACACTTCGACATCTGTTACTCATACTGTTGATTAAATTTCGAAAACGTTCTTGTGGTATTTGCTCCCATTCCTGCAGAATACGGTTTCTTAGATCATTTATGTTTTGAGGAAATTCTTCTGCTCGAATCCGTCTTTTTAATTCATCCCAAGCATGCTCTATAGGGTTCAGGTCCGGACTGTTCGCCGGCCAGTCCATAACCTGAATATTGTGTGCATTCAAGTACTCTTGAACAATTCTTGCAGAATGGGGGCGGGCATTATCTTGTTGATAAATGAACCCTTCGCCATAATTTTCAGCATATGGTATAACGTGAGGCTCTAGAATATCATCGATGTACCGCTGAGCTGTTAGGGAACCTCCTTCTAAAATAACAAGCTCAGTGCGACCGTTCATGGAAATTCCTCCCCACACCATTATGGAACCTCCTCCAAAATGTATGCTTTCTTGCACCATATTGTCTGCCAATCTCTGACCTTGCCTTCTGAACACTCCTACACGACCATCACAGCTACTTAAACGAATCCGCGACTCGTCTGAGAATAACACATTTGTCCATTCTTCCGCGCCCCAATTTTCGTGCTGTCTTGCAAAATTATTTCGACATCTACGGTGTTCGGGATTAAGGAGAGGTACTTGAGCAGACCTTCTGGACCTTATACCATTTTCTCTCAGACGGTTTCGAATTGTTTGAGTAGATATTCTACATTGAATCTGCCTAAACAGTAAGTTTGAGTGGTCTCTAGCAGTTAAACGTAGATTTCGAATAGCATTGCGGACCAAAATCCTGTCCTCCCTGTTATTGGTTTTGCGTGCTTGAGGTCCATAAAGCCTTTTTTTAACATCTCCAGTTTCAAGAAAGCGCGTCCAAGTTCTGGAAACTACTGATTGACTTACATTTAGCTCTTCAGCAACTCGCCGTTGAGGAACTCCATCCCTTATCCTGACAATCACAGTCGACGATTCTATTGTAGTCAAACGTCTTCTAATACCTCTCCCTTGATGATCCATGTTAAAAATATAAGAAATCTTAAACCTGTTCTAAATCCTTAACTAAAATATCACGTAGGTGGTAATTGCAAAACTGATGTTTAGTAAGATAACGATTTCACACCGCGGTGTCAAATTTGTAGATATTATGTCATTAAAATAAAAAATAGAAAGTCAAAGGTCAGCGGTAACTGCGACCAAAATTGGCAAAAAAAAATAAAAGTGAAAAATAGCTTCAAATATAATAGTGATCCCTAATTCATTTTGAGCAGTATATAAGGCGCTATCACTGTACAAGTCCATCGACTGAAGAAAATATACATATATACAGTGCTGCCCGAAAGTAACAGATAAATTCTATAAAATCCTTGAGAAAAATATTTCAAAAAATGCTCGAACGTCGATTATTATTTTTAAATTTTCATTTAGAGATGTAATTTTCAACCCCCCACCCCTCAACCCCTAAGCGCTAGCAACTCCAACTATAAAAATTTAAATAGCAAAGTACCCCTTTTCATACCTTACCTGATAGCTGTTTATGTTGAATACAATAAGAAAAGTTTTTCAAAATCAGTTGATAAATAACGGAGGCATTTACCAAAATGTATTCAAATGAAAGTGCAAACATTCGACCAGGCGTTGATACGGCTCTGGCATTGAGTGTTAAAAACAATTAAAGTTTTTCGTTCTAAATAAGTCCTGTAAAAATAGCGATAGGTTTTGAGAAATTAAGAAATACAATATAAAAATTCAAAAAATTAATTGAAAAATAACGAAACATGTAAAATTATAAATTACATTAAATGTTCAAATTGCTATCCGTTAATGGCGAGGCAATACCCCAGTCTATAGAGAAACGCTTGTTAAATATTTTCTAACATTTCCGGGGTGATTGAGTGGATTTCTTGTCGAATTTTCTCTTTTAACACCTCTATATTTTCAGGTCTATTAAAATAAATGTTGGATATTAAATAACCCTAGAGAAAATAATTCAACGGAGTTAAATCCGGAGGTCTTGCCGGCCATTCAATAGGTCCCCGTGCATAATGAGGAGGTGCACCGTATTGCTGTAATCAAATTCTGGGATCGGGTGAAACAGTACCTTCTGCATTAGGAAACAGTACCGCTAAGGCTGGAATTCATTCAAACTGGTGGAAGTTTAGGTACTGTTCACCAGCCAGTGTTCCGGCAAAGAAGTACGCTCCAATAATTCGATTACCCACTATGCCAGTCCACACGTTAACCTTTTGCGGTTATTGTATATTCGCTTCCATCATCCAATGTGGATTTTCAACCGCCCAAATAGCAGCAATTTTGCTAATTCAGGGTACCATTTAAAAAAAATGTTGCCTCATCAGAAAAGACAATATTTTTAATGAGTTAGGATTTGCATTGGAGATGTCCATCACTATCTCACCAAATTGCGTTCGTCGATCAAAATCATCATCGGACAGTTCCTGAACTAATTGCACGTTGTATGGGTGAAATTTTAACTTATGAAGAAGTCTGAAAACTACATTTTTTGACGTATCCAGATGTGAAGCGACTTCTACGAGGGTTGAATGTGGATTTTCCTGCACCATTAACAAGGCATCCAATTGTCTGTCTTCATCCAAAGCCGATGGACGTCGGGTCTTAGGCTTATCTCGTACATGTCTAAGATCGCGAAATTTGTTCCCAATTCGACTTACCGTTGATTGCGATATTGGAGGACGGTTTGGGTGAGTTTCATTGAACAAAATACGGACTTCTTCATGCTTGTGACTTCTATGTACAACCCCAATCATCATTAAAACTTCGATTCTTTCGCCTTCATTAAGTCCCATTTTTGGTATCTTATTTCTTCTTACACACACTCCACTAAGTACCGTCAATAAATTTAGTATGACATTCAATTATTAACAATTTTCAATTGTTTTTACTACTCATTGCTAAAACCGTATCAAAGCCTGCTCAAATATGAGCACTTTTATTTGAATATATTTTGGTAAATGTTATTTATCAACTGATTTTGAAAAACCCTTTTTATTATATTCAACATAAAAGAAGCTATCAGATGAGATATCAAAAGGGGTACTTTGCTATTTGAGTTGTTAAAGTTGGAGCTGCTAATGCTTAGGGAAGCACTGTATATATATATATATATATATATATTGCTATAATGCCCCTACGTTGAAGGTGCCATAAAATTGCTATGGTGAATATAGCTTTCACAGTAATGATAATTTTCACCCTACGTTTATTGTGATAATGATTGTAATCAGTCAAATAAAGGAGTTTTCCCGGTATACACAAAATTACAAATCTAAATCAAAACTTTACTTTAAATAAACACCATAGACATTTAATCTCACCCGGTATAACATTAAATGTTGCTAGCTCCAAGTTACAACAAAAATTATCTTCTTTAATACCTACCTTATTCATGTACAATAGTAGATTATTATCTCAGGGTACTGCATATACTTCTAAATACAGAGACATAAAAATCACAAATGACAGGTATTTTATAAGAACTCAAGTTCTAGATAAAGATATCATAATAAGAAATTAACTATACTCAATAAAATTTGTACCAATGCAGATTTTACAAAAATAATACACATTCATTTTCTTTATTAATAAACATAAAAAAAATAACTTTCTTATAAGAATTACCTGAAACCAATTTTCCTCGATCCAACCCTGCGATGCGCGTAGGTATCCCACGCAGCTCCTAAGTACAAACGGTTCTACCTGCTTGTTTCATCAGCTCCTTGTTAACGGTTGCTACTTGTCAAATGATGATTTCTTTTATCTATTTTGTTAAGTAGTAGTTCTTGAAGATACATAAACGTCGCACAAGTAAGTAAATGTTCACATATGAATTGTTCAAATCTCAGTAAAGGTTAAAATGCTTTGTTTTTTGCTTATAGTGTTCTGACATAACCTCAGAATAAACATCAAACCACGAAGATTCACCACTTGAAGATCCTTTTGTGTACTTTGCAGGCCGAGGAATGTCTCAAATGTACTTGCCACAGCTTTTATCTTTCAAACTCCATATATTATCAAAGATCAGGCTCCGAAGCACAATATTTTTATAGTGGAACTCAGTGAAGCACTTTCTAATTTATAATAGGTACGTATTTCTTATTTACAAGCATTTTTTAATCACAATATTTGGAGTAAAATTTTTACGTCTGTATTTGTTTATTCAAATTTTCAATCTCCTAGCATTTTGTTTTAAATTTAAACCAATAATAATTCATCTAAATTCTCAACTATTTTAAAACTGACCAATCACAAAAAAAGTAAATTAATGACAATTCTAAATTACAATATTAATTATATAAATAATTTTCTTATGGAAATTCTAATGTTAAAACTAATTACACAATTACATAGCTGATGACATTTCCTACATTTTAACATCTCACATGACATAATTTAGTTGTATAATAAGAAATCTCATATAATTACCTACTTAAATTTTTTATAATATTTATATAACAATAAAGAAACATTGTAGTCATATTCCTCCACATTAATAAAGTTCCTTTAATTACAATTTCAATTACTAAATCACCTTTCTATTGAAGTCAGTCCAAAATTATAACGTTAACCTTACAAATTTAATAAATTTTAATTTCTATCTAAATTTCAAACAAATCTAGTCGCATAACACATTACAAAGCTTGCTTTAATATCAAATTAATCATAAGAACAATTATCGTT
>JABXWE010012940.1:0-14871 GCA_014611495.1 Limonius californicus
AACTTTTTAAAGTTAATTTTCAATGTTGGTGTTTTGGGTGTTTTTGGAGTTTTTATGCCATAATCAGAATTTAAAATATATTGAAGAGTTGGTGACATGCAATTTTCAGCTACTATAGCAGAATCACCAACATTTATAATTGACGCTTTCAGCGGAAGTTGAAGACTTCTATATGTTTTCACATTTTTAGTTCGTCGAACGAAAAGTGATTGTTCGTCGTCACACAAAACAGAAATTTGTGCTGTATTTTCTTGGGACGGTCCAGCCATCTCCGTAGGTATAATTACTTTCCTGATCGGTTTATAAAATACATCCAATTCTTGAAACGGTTTTGGAACAGCGTTGTGGACCAGCCTTTGCTTCAACGTATTCACGAAAGCAGTAATCTCGAAATGGTTCTCACAAATCTGTTTATTGTTTAGTTGCGATAAATCTAACAATAAACCTGATTCACCTATAAAGAAAAAAAAATAAGTCCTACAAGTCACAAAATAGGAAATTATTAATATTTAGTGTGAAGTTAATATTATTTGACTGAAAATTTGAATATAGTCATGTACAACGGTTCTTACAAAATATCAAATACTTTTAACTATAATACCCCGAGGATATTGAAAATTACGAAATATCAATGTTCAACGGATATTCGAACAGAAATTGTTTCTATCTAACGATATTTCATACTATTTACAGAATTTTTTGGTGTAGTTTCTTTAATTAACTTATCGTTAGAATCAAAATTTGAATCGACGAAACGTAACGTTTGTATTATTTATTATGTAACTGTCAAATAATTATTTAAAAAACAATTATGAAACGAATAATTTGAACAATTAAATTCGTAACCAAATTACAAAACAAAATAACCTACGTATGAACCTTCAAAAATATAACAAATATTGTTTCACTAAACATCATAAAATGAATATTTTGTCTTAAAAAATAGCCGCTTACCTCCCGAATTTAAAATCCACCGTTTACATCTGTCCTCGTCTTTAATTGGAAAAAGGAACATGTGTAGTCCAGGATCTGTTCGTCTACTCTTGTCACAATTTACGTAGCTGCACTTATTTCCTCGTGGAAGCATATTGTTGCAATTAATTTCAGGCTTGTGCTACTAGTACAAGTTAACTTGAACAAAGTAAAACCTTAACTACCCACTTTAATTCCTTCACAAGCAATAAATAGTCTTCAAATGAACTTTGTTCGCATAATTTATTTTGTTTTAAGAGGACTTATTTTACTGTACTACGAATATTGGAACTAATAAATAGGTAATTAATACTAATGCCCTTCGTCTGTAAATACTTAAATATAATTACCAGCAGTACGAAAAGACGTTTACGTAATTACATTTTAACAGCAGAACGACTAATATTGGTATTTTCGTTGTGTACTTCCGTATTACTATACTAATACTATACTAATCTCTATTGACTTACCCGGAATTATTTTAATTGTTAGAACGAATGTTAGGCTAATATCCTATTGCTCATAAGAGTACCACAAACATTAGTTGCGCGAAAATTGCAGTTTTTTGAGTGCAATAAGTTAAAACAAAACAGAAACACTGATCAATAAAAAAACGTTTTATATTTTGCTAAATTTGTTTTGTTGTTGGTATTTAAATGGTAATAATAAAAATCTATAATACCTATAAGCTGTTAGAACGAATGTTAGGCTAATATCCTATTGCTCATAAGAGTACCACAAACATTAGTTGCGCATAAATTGCAGTTTTTTGAGTTTAAGGATTTTGTAAAAACACTGTTTATAGAGTTTGAAAAAAATAAATGAAGGTGGTGTAATAGAAGGATCGGGGAAATTTGAAGTAAATTAACCGAAGATCAAATACGGAAAATTGTTAAATTATCCAAGAAGGAGCGACTTTGTCAAAATTCGCAAAACAATATAATGTCAGATCGCAATATATATAGAATTTTAAAACGGAGAGGAATTAAACGTTTCCGCAAAATAGGTTTTCCAAAATCGACTGCTCCTTGCTGGTTTATATTTCTTTTGTTAAAATCTTGTAATACAAATAAACATACAATAGTTAATCGCCAGGGATTACGGCTACTTTCCAGGTAAGGGTAGGCAGCTCGGGCAAAAAATCGCATGACTTTGCTAGCGCCATCTCACTCTTACTACTAGTTTATAGAAACGTAGCGCCGTGCTAAATTCGGAAACACACCGATACAAGGCGCCCTCTTGTGACACAGTCCAACCGAGCCTAGAATTTCGTGACATTACGTCAGACGTCTAAGTGTTTATTTGCCTATGCTATTAGATAAGTCAAAACTACTTTAGAGTTTGATATAATTTCCGTTCATGCAGATCAAAGATTGCAAACTTAAAATTAAGAAAATATCCAATAAAATAAAGTTCCAACTTTGAATTGTAAAATCTCCAGAATCCAGAAAAAGGATTACTAATAAAGTATCACTTGTACGTCCGTACTCTTATGAATTAATAAACCGTCAATGTCATCAACGTAAGAAATAATGTCAGTAGTGCAGACAAATAAGTTTTAAGGTGTTTTAGAAAACAAACACATAACATTCCGAAAAATGCGAAGTAATTTAGTGTAAATTGTTCCTTCGGTGTCTAATTTTCCGTAAGTAAATCAAATTTTAAATATGGCGGAATTTACGATATTGATGTTATACGGTGCTGCCCTCACGGGAGCATTTCGTACACTTTGGTTCGGCTGATTTCCGAATGTTTCCGGAAGAGTATGCGTTTACGATCCACTGTTATCGTAGTAGTTCATTTGCTCCAGCACTTGGCAGTTCGCAGTCAACGGTCGTGCGGTTGTCAAATGCGAGCTGCTGTTGGTTCTGTTATGTTTTCGTGAATTACCAAGAACTTCTCTGCATATTATTACTTACGCTAGTAATATGCATATATGCTAGTGCAATAAAATATGCTAGAAGTAATTTTGTGTTTTAAATTGTGCAAGTGTCACCAGCAGTCTGGTGGAAAGTGTTTAGTAGAAAGTGGGTTTGCTGTTTGTAAATTTCGCAAGCCTTCATATTTTGGTGAGTTTTTGCTATTTAATTTTTACTAATTGATAAGTTTTCTTTCATCAAAGCTGAATCAAATTGCCTGTTAGATTTGAAACGTCTGTGTCAAAAAGTTAGGTTAGAATCATGTCCCTTTAATACTTAAAGGGCTGTGTAGTAAACAAAAGCCCTTATCGGCCTCCTTCGAACGCCCTTTACAATTTTGCGTATTTTCTGATATCTTTGTGGAGATATGAACTGGTAAAAGGTAAATAGCAGGTAGGTACTGCAATTCCGATCGCCGACAGCGTAAGCGAAAGTTAAATTCTGCAAGGCCAATCACTTTTCAACAAAAAATTCTTCCACAACCTTAATACAATTAAAATGAAGGTGTTCGCCTATACCCATATACCTAGTGACATAGAAATACAACAATTATTATTTACTCAGCTATTGCTTAAGTGCGAAATTGCTAAATTCGTGTTACAACTTAAAATTTTGAAACCTCATTGTGCACATTCTGCAATTCACTTTAAAAAGTTTCGTATTTGCCCTTCATTTATCTAAAATAGAGGCTTTTATGTCGATATATTTAGTGGTTGTTAAAGGACATCGTAAAAATGTGACTGACTCAGTTGGGGAAAGGTGAAATTGCTGTTCAGAAATTCCTGTATAAAATGTAATAATAATAAAACAGTAAGTATACCCATTGTGTTGGATAATGAAAGGGTGATTCTAAAAAATGTGGGAAAGATGAGGATAATAAGAAATAAAACGTGTAATAAGGGACGTGGAACTTATGTAATTTGGAAGAAATATGGGTATTCTCTTTGTTCTTGCTTGAAAACGTGAAAGAACATTCTGTGACGTATAATATGCAAAAGTAGAACACCTTCAGAGTAGGAGAGAATGTTTCATTGCGTTTATTGAATACTGATACCTAGTTTTATTGTCACTTATCAATCAAATGTAGTAGGTAGCTTAGTAATAATACTAAACTAGAATAACACCCTAATGGTTTGTAAGCATTATACGTAGAACTCCGTTTAGTACAATAATGTCTTACATTAAGGTCCCTTTTCGAATCTAATCGAAAGAACTTTCCAAAAATCAGAAAAGTGAGAGCATATTGTTAGTAGTTCCAATGCTTGCTGTGGAGGTAGCTAATGCGACAATTTCCAAGGTAAAAGGATGCGACCTACAAATTTTAATTCCCCATAAATTTATCGGTGGCTTTGTTTTGGCGTGCTTAAAAGAGGCTCGCTATTTAAATTATTATGTACTCTGCAAAAATTGCAATTACTTTTACTTTGCCAAATAAAAGGGAAAATATTTAAGGAAAAGTTGTTTAGATTTTAGAACGACTATGATACATCATCAATGTGCGGATTTATGCATATAATTATAATTTAAATATATTATATCCTTTTCTCTTGCTTTTGGGAACATATAAACCGATATAAGCGGTATATAATAAATGTTACAAAAAGAATGAAATTAATATTAACTTTGCTATTGTTGGTAGGTACGTTCTCATTTCCACGAGGATTCTTAATTATTCTGTTTTATCTAATAATCATATAAAATTTAAACAAAAGTTGATCTGATAATAAAATTAGAAAATCATTTTGTAGAAATCTAATAAAGTAATTCAATCGATTATTATTAAGTATCCGCCCAATAATCCAAATACAGTATATCCTTTGCAGTAGCACCAGCTTCGCCGACAGTATTGTCAGTATCGAGAAGCTGCTACGATTGGACACGAATTTCACATGGATGTATCAATAGAACTCGGGTAGAACAAGTTGCTGACTATAACGAGCGTTTACAATGCAAATATTTAGCATTACCATTTTTTAATAATATGTTATATATTTTGTTTATAGCGAGCTTGCATCCTGGAAACAATAAAAAATATTTGAAGCATTATTAGTTTGTGTGGCTCACAATTAGGTCGACGACATATAAAAATAAACACGCAAAAATGCCGTAATTAGTATGCATTTGCTGTTTTATAGTAATCAATGATAATTTAAGATATACGAGGGCAGCCTTTTAAGTTTTTACAAAAACTAGGAAAGCAAAATTTTTTGGAACACACTGTTTTATTGCTTCTCCAAATATTCGCCTTTAAGATTTGCGTTCAAACCAATTCTCGAAACATTTTTTGCACTCTGAAGTTGGTATCTCAAAAACATGGTTTTTGAAGGCTTTTCAGCAGCTTCTTGAGCAGTCCACGGATATTTTGTTTGACATTCGGAAACACAAAGAAGTCGTTAGGCGATAAAGCAGGTGAATACGGGCAATGAGACATTAATTCCATGCTTTTCTCTTTCAAATAATCAATTGTTTGACGTGCTGTGTGTGACAGCTGGCACTGTCATGATGAAGAATGATGCGACGGTTTCGGTTGTTTTTTCTGATTTCGTCGTTGACTTCTGGCAAACAAATTGTTGTATACCATTCAGCGTTAACTGTTCGTCGATCTTCTAAAGAAATGGTTGCGACATGTCCAGTATAACCGAAGAAACAAGCGATTATTTTCTTGGAAGTGCTTTGTGAACGAACAACTTTTATGCGTTTCGGTTCATCTTGGAACACCCAAACAGTAGATTGTTGCTTAGTTTCCGGTTTATACGAGTATATCCAACTTTCGTCACCTATTACGGTTAAATATGCGGAAACCATCGGGAACAGATCTTTTTCACAGCCAAATGTTCATGCACAATCGAATGTACTGCAGTCTTCGATATGCCTAAGGATGCTTCTATGTCACTGTAAGTCATATGCCGATTTTCTTCAATCATGTTGCGCACAGCATCGATGTTTTTTGGAATAACAACCGATTTCGGTCGACCTTCACGAAATTCATCGCTCGGACGCACGACCACTACGAAATTCTGCAACCAATTGTAAACAGCAATTGTAAGAGCCTTATTAAATACTGACATACAATAAAAATTAATTGCGCCATGTGAAAAACACGCGAACTGATATATTAAAATTACTGATAAACATGATAATTGAGTTAGAAGTATATAGAAATTTGAGAGAAAACAATAATCCCAATTTACCATCTGGTTTCAAACGGTAGGCTAAGCGATTATAAAAATCTTTTCTTGATTATATTGAATGAAGCGCTTTTGTAGTTCGTCTAGTTGGATGCTCCTAAAAAAAATCATTTGAAGCCTAATCGGACGAGCGAGTTTCCCAAGGAATATTGTTGTGAAGTCCGTTACTAATTGATTTATTGGAAAATATACTAGCAAGGTAATCTTGCACTGGTCGAAAATTATGAGCTGGATACCTGTTCATCTGAAACCATAAGGGGTTCCATAGCAATTTCGCTCAGGTACAATTAGGTTGCTTAATATTTGCAAAAACAAACGTCCGTCGATAAAGAAGGGAAGGTAACAAAATTGTTTCGAAGCCCACATTCTGCAATTTCCATAACAGTACTACTCCGTGTACCTAAAATAAATGACGATTTATCAGTAAAACAAAAATAAACAAAATGCCTACCCGTATTTGCTATCTCTATCACGGCATTTTGTTTTGTTTTCCAAGCATATCTGCATTGTAGCTATTATTGGCTTAGTGTACAAACAAACTATGAATTTTCTTTGTCTGTCAGTGTAAAATAAATGACGAATTATCTGTAAAACAAATAGTATAAACCACATTCCTATTCATATTTGCCATTTCTATCACTGTGTTTTGTTTTGTGTTGATTGGGCGAGATCTAGGACGCGGTTTTCCAAGAATCTCTGTGCACCATAGCCATTATTGATTAATTGTACAGTCTAAGTATGAATTATGCGTATCTGGGATAGTTCCAACTAGTGATTCATTAACGTGTCATATATCGCAGTCACACGGGACCTACGGTTTTAATACACATAAAGGCTGACTTTCAGAGTTTTCCCCGCCAGACAAATCTCACCGACCTCGACCACGATCGAACCTGCGTACCCATCGAGGCCGGCCTACTACCATGTTACAAAACTCATTACGTATTTGGGAATCATCTCTTCTCAATTCTTTATGAGTCGAATATTTGTATGAAATGCCGATTTTTCAAAATCTTTAAAACAGTGCGATTATGTAGGATACATGATTGTATTAATTGGCATAAGCAAGGTCGAGTAATAGGGGGAAAATGGTACTAAGTGAAATACATCTCGGCTTTATCGAAAAGTTTAACAAGGTAATTGAAGCAGAATAGAAGCAAATGACGTAGACATTTGAAACAACTTTATTTCTCAGCATAATCCCCTAAAGGTTAACACGTTTACTATAACGATTATAGACAACTTGAATGCCTGAAAAACTTTTTGCTCTGCACTGCAAACCACTCATTGACAGCTGCCATCATCTCTTCATCGTTTGGAAAATAAGTTCCCCGAGGAAGTATTTCTGATTTAGGGAAAAGGTGAAAGTTAGTGGACCCAGATCTGGCAAATATGGGGGTTGTTCTAAAATATCAAATCCAGCATTGTGGATAGCAACCATAGAAACAGATATCTTATTAGTGGGAGCGTTGTCGTGGTGGAAGAATACGCCGCGTTTCAATTTCCACTCCTTTTTTGCTTTACAGCCTCACGGACTTTTGGAATGCGTTTTGCGTAATACTGTCCCGTTATTGTGTGACCACGTTGTAAATAATCATGAAGAACTCCCTCAGAAACCCAAAACACGGTTGCCATTGTCTTTCCGGCTGATGAACTTTTGTAGGGGCGGGGAACCACGCTGTCGCTTTTCATACTCTACCGTTTTGACGCTAAATCAAAGTGATGAAACCAGGTTTCATCCACACTTACAAATCTTTCCAAAAATCCATTTAAATCCGTCTCCATTAATCTCAAATTGCTCGCAGCAGTGACAAACCTGACCGCTTCTGATTAGGTGACAACATTTTTGGAATCCATAATGCGCAGACTTTTATCAGATCCAATTCCTCATGCAAACGCTTCCAACGGAAAAACCACATGACTCAGCAATATATTTGACCGTAATTTTCCGATCACGCAGTACCATATCATGGACCAAATCAATGTTTTCTTGAGAGACAACAGTTTTTGGTGGTCCAGCACCTGGTGCATGTTGACACGGCTTCCTTCCTAATTTGAAATCCTGGCACCAACTCTTAATTACTTGATATGACGGGGTAGAATCATCCAACACTCCGGATATGTCATTATAATTTTCTTGCGGTGATAAACCTTTCTTAAAAAGGTAGGAAGAAAGAGGAAATCCTGGTTCAGAAACATCAAAGAATGGACCAACCATAATACACATACAATCTTCCATACCACCTAGGAAAGACATAGATTTGCTATAATGGTCGCCAACATCACATGATACGGCACTAGAAGAAGAAGAAAAAGATATTTTATCACAGCCCTTTCCTCGAGTTTTTCCATTTCAAAAAAATCATCAGTAACATAGCAATATTAAATGTATAACGTTTATAAACAAGAAGATAGGCACTTGTAACTTGGCATATGTAACTATAAACTATAACATGTTTTTCTATGTAGTAACAACGCAGTATTACTTCTTTTTTATGATTTTTAGTTTATTAATTTCCTCTGTGGCGTTTTGCATGCACTCTGTTGTTGTTTTGTAAAATGATTTATGCATGGGAATCAACAACATAACATGTTTAAAGGTTATTTCCATTTATAATCATTGAATTGTCTTAGTTTAGTAATCTAAATTTAGCCGAAAATTGTTATTGAAGCAAGCTTCAAACTTTTCATATATTTATCTTTTTTTTTCTTTAAATAATTATGAATACTACCAAATACTGTTTACTTTGCAGTGTATATAGCATGAACACCCTTTAATTCACAATAAAACGGTTCTTTTACTGGAACCTTGGCGCAAACTAAACAGAAATGCTTTTACTAGGTATTGTTAATTTTCCTCGCCGTTGCGCCATTGTATCACAGAATTTAGACGTGTTCCTCAAGTCAATGATATAAGTTCTACGAAAACAAGTTTTTTTGTATTATGAAACAAAATAAAAAAATAAAAACGTGGAGGTTTATTCGCTTCTGACGTCAGCTTCTTTCCAGTATCTGTTTTTAAATTCTAGAATAGCATTCAAAATGGCTGCTGCGAATACCTATACCACTTGAAAAGCTTTTTGTCATATAATTATAGATAACCCCTATAAATAATCGGATAATTTATTTTAGCATAGATATGTTTATTGCTTTTAAATTAAAATAATTTTGTGTTGAAGTGAATGTAAGTAAAGATGGTCCATAGTCACCCACAAAAAAGTTAATGGTCTATGTTCTTCTATAAAGTTTGGGGTAATTTACAGTTTTGCAAAATACATGTAACATAGAATTCATGTTTAAATTTCATGGATCGTGTATTAACGTAATAAATCGAAATGAAGACAATCAGTCTTACGCCTACACATTTTCATATTTATTATTATTCAAGATTATGCGTTCTTATCGCATTGCTTTTTGCAGTAGATATTTACATACTTGAAATTAGTTATTCTTAAGTTAGTTTTATCAATATCATATCATTGTTACTTTAAATTATTATATAGGGTGATTCTAAAACATGTGCGTAAAACTTTAACTACGTGTATATGTGGCGATTTAACTTCTAAATCATCTAGAATTTTTTCAAACTCGGTACCGTAACGGAGATTGGGGCTTCAATTTTTTTTACGTCAATTGACTAAAATGCATATTACTTTTTTATTTCTTGTCCCGTTTTGATAAGTCCGTAGTTTTGTAAAGCTAACAGGCCCAGCTAAATTTCCAGCCAAGACTGGAAATTGAGCTTGCACTGTTAGCTCTCCAAAACAATGAAGTTTGTCATAATCGGACAAGAATAAAAAAAAATTATTTACATTTTAATGAACCGATTTAAAAAAACTTTGACCCCCTGTGCCTCTATAACGGGGACAAATTTTAAATAAATTTGCTAGATCATTTTTTTGGATATGTTTAGAATCACCGTGTATAATTTTTGTAAGAGATGTTGATTTTTGTGCATAAACACTATAATACTGTTTCCGTGTACACAGAAAATAGAATTTAAAAGGAAAATGGCGTTTTAATAAATTTTGTTATCTTTACTTACATAATTTCGAACATAATGTGCAACAGTGCGAGTAAAGGAAAGCGATAGGCGTGGAAAGTGAAATTTTAAAAGCAGACGATTATAATCGTTATTATACGTATCTTCGCGTTATACCAAGAAGAATTTAGTTCCGAGTGTTGGGGGCGCTTATTTATGAAGTTCTGTTGCTTTCTCGGTTATATTTCTCACCTTTTCCGTCTTGCTAAGTTAAGGAACATATTCCTGCCACTTTCTCTTGAATTAAGTAGCTTACTTACCTTAAGAGATGAGCCACCTCAGCATATTTAGCCACCTCCACAACTAAATAGAAAAAATTAGATAATATTTATTTTAATTGTACCCAATTAGCGTTTGCAGGTTCCAGAGGAGTTTTCTTTAAGGCGACGTTCTGTTTTATCCGCAGCAACGTATTGTTGAAAGAAGCCACGGTTTAAGAAACACAGACCTGTTAATTACAACGAAGTTATAATGTCTCGGAGGCAGGAGAACTTAAAAGTCGAGAAAGATAACATTTGTTCCCAATAATTCAAACGAAACAAACTTCAGTATTTTGATTTAATTTTATTGCATGTTTCGATGTGTTTTGTACCAAGATACTCGTTTCAAATTTACTAGCAAGGTAGTTTCTAGTGGAACTTCACTGAATTTCCGCTTATATACTTGTAACAGCCTTGACGTTATGTCAATATTAGTGACAAACAGTTGGGTCTTTACATGGAAGTGTTCAGAACTTAAGCACGCAAGTTCACTAGGTATATTTAAACCTAGAAAAAGACGTGCAACATTAATTTTACCATACCAAAATAAACAGAAGTAGTCCTCGGCACCGAAATATTTTGTTATAGATAACCTGAAAAGTTTGGAAGAAATGTGGTAAAAATGTAATCAGTTGGTTTTGAGAAACATTTCCGAACATGTTCGTTTCCTTCTTGAAAGGAACTTTTGTTGTGATTGTCTCATTTTTCTTAATTGTGGTACTGCTGTGGTATATTTTTGTTTTTAAACATTCACACTCCTTACACCTTAGGGTAGAAGGTTTTTCGATTATATACATATACAGGGTGTCCTTTAAATGCCTTAAAAGCTTCAGGTAGAATTTTTCCTTTGAAATGAATGCTTAATACAAATCTTCAAAAAAAAGTAGGTATTTGGAGCTTAGTTTTCTTGTACGAGAGTGTTAAAGTTCATATCTTTAAAACAGAATTTCATGGAAACAATAACGAGAACTTTAATGTTGCACGTATCTGCCGATAAGTGACCGACTGCCACTTGATTATGTAAAGATTAATATTGAGTTGACGCTCTAGTTGCTCTTCTGGAAGTACTGTTAAAAATGATAAATTTCGTAAATACTACATTTGACAAAAGTGCAAGGCCATGGTATTGTGATGAAAAGTAGAAAATTTGTTTTTCGACATTTGTCAAAATCTTTGATGTAATGTCGGCCTACTAATTAAATTCTCCATAAATGCAAAGACATCGTCAACGTTGCCAAGTATAATATTCTTTAAGTGTCTCGTGTGAGGAAACTAAGCACTATAGGAAGTTCGTGTTAGTGTTTTTGAGGACTGTATTTCTTACAGAAGAGTGCTACCTGAAGCTTTTAAGGTATTTAAAGGACACCCTGTATACATTCACACTACACCCACCTCCGGAACCGCTTCCGCATTACTTCAGGGGGGTGCGCGCGTCCCTTACACACTAACCATTCATGCAACATGCACCCTAAACTTAACTAAGTGAAAACGGTCGCCGCAGCCGGAGTTTGACCACGCGACCGATCGAACCACATTTCATTATGACCTCGACTGACAGCGCTTGTTCGCAGTGTCACATCGAGATCCCTGCTGTAGTATATTTAAATGATGGTCCTATTTTTTTCGTAAAATGTTTCAAATAGTCTGTATACAAAACATAGCACATGTTACGTCCGAGTGAGACATAAATGATTGTCAACAGGTAAATGGAATGTGATTCGTATTTAATTAATTTCACGAACTGTGAGATTTATATGAAAATTTGTATGGTTTCTGTTTTAATATAATCCTAGTGGAATTAATTCAGAATCCAGGATTTTCAGTTTAAATTGCAACAGATACCATGAGCTCCTAGATCCGAAAATGCAGTTATGAAACGACAAGTAAATTATTATTATATAGGCAGTTCAGAATACTGACTTACTTCTTCTTCTTTCTCCGGTATCCTTTACACCCTCACGGGTGTTGGATATATACTAATTTACGAATTTATAAATTTCTCATTTCTAGTCAAAAAATAACAATGCAATACGCGCTAGTGTTTTAAAAGCTATTTTTTAAGGATCATGGAGTTGCCTATGACAATTACGATTTCCATCCCACCCAACCTATCCCTACTTAGCACATTTCGTGCTATACAACGGGTCTAATATGCCCCACCCCTCAGAAACCCCATGCCCCAACTACAACTAAGACACCACAAACACCCTGGAAAAGTGCAGTGCTCAGAAATCGAACTTAAACGACTTTCTCTGAAGAGCACAACACCAGAATTTGTAATGAGAGACGATTGCGACTACTAGATTGTAAAGTAAAAATTAATGATTACATCTAGAAAGAATTATTTGTAATCAGGCATGTCATGCCCAGTAAGTACATATCATGGGCTTTCAAAAAATGTAGAAATATACAGGGCGTTCTATTTTAAATAATAACTTGATTATAGATTTGTCTGTTTTCTCCAGATACACTTTTCATGTCATATGTAATTGGGCTAAATTCGTATCATGTAGGTCGACATATCATTTGAGGGCCACGGTATGTAATATTAGGAGTGTAGTAAAAATATGCTGAACTAAGTTTTGAAGGAAAACGCCTACCACGGTAATAAATTATAGTTTAGTATTGTAATTATATTTGTATTAGCAGAGACCGTCGTGGAACTAATTTAGCTGATTTCTATGTTTATGTAAGGTTACTAAAGTAATTAATATCAAAGAGTATCAATCGGGTTTTAAAGTAAATTAAGAATATGTGACATACTAGCAACTTATACTTTAAAAATGCCAAACTTGGGAGTTTTATGTGCTCTCCTGAAGAACTTTAGTTTTACAGCAGTCCGGTCGCAGGGAATTATGTACAGCAGATTAGAGTTGTAACTACACCTACGCAATTATGTTAAGTTGTGACGTGCCAAGTGAGTTGCATCGATAAGCAAATTGGTCGATTACAGACTACCGACTAATCGACCGATACAGATTAATCGGCCGCTGATTATTCATATTGTATTAAAGTAAATTAACTACGATTACACACATATTTCATATTACAATATATCATTACATTTTATGTAAATAATACTATATTTCTTATCTATTTTTACATGTTGAACCAATACATTTTCTAAATGTTTAATACTCTAGCAATAATAATAATAAAAAGAGGTATGATCGATTATCAACCATCTGAGGATTTATCGGTGCAACCCTGATTCCAACGCTCTTGTTAGATTATTAAAAATAAATATGTTGGTACTGGGAACTGGTTTGTTACGTTACGTCAACAACAAATAAATTCGTGTTCAACATACATCCATATTCAAAATTACAAAAATATAAAATCAATTAAAACTAGGAGTAATTTTAAACAGAACAAGTACGTTTTGTACAATATACGGAATAAATTGAATTAATTCCAAAATATATTATGAAAGGACTATTTGTATGCATATTAGAGAACATTTCCAACATTTAAATAAAACTATAATAATAATAATAATTGCCTTTTATTGGACCGACAAAGTATGTATTACATACATCCATACAACTTTTTTATTTATATGAGCTACCAGTAGCATAATAAAGGTTGCATGTTCATTCCAAAAGGGCGAAGTTCAGATAACTACTAATGTATAACTAGCAGAGATCTGTTCTTCCACTTAACTCCTTATTCATTCTTTTTTAGATATAGGCACTATAGCTCAAATATTATTTTAGGGTAAGCATAGTTCTAGATTCAGATTTAGAACTAATAGATTAACAGAAACAGAGCAAAATGGAATAAAACATCGATAAAATTTATAAGTACAGTGGGTAATTAATTTGTGTTAGTTGTGTTAGCTGGTTTATATTATTTCTAAATGAAAACTACAGTAGGACATACGTAAAAAGAAAACACATACGCAATATTTTTAAATTAAGAGCTAGAATCTTAAATTAACATTTTTTAGATCTATCTGTAAATTACGAGGCTGCACAGGAAAAGAAGCAAATGGTATGGGGTATTCGGTATTGTCAAATTAATCAACAACAAATTACGATAAAAAAATGTATCGCTTATTGTTTAGAAATTTTATTTATTAGTTTGCTAATCAAACAGTCTCGGATTAAAGATATTAACATTATATTATTCAGTGAGTACTAAATTTGTTCATCATACATTTATGTTGAACAGATTATATTTTTATGGGTCTTGCAAAATACCCATCACCAACCTTAATTTTCTGCAATTAAATATTTTAAGCCAACAGCATTATACCGGCTAGAGGCGTTTTGAAAATGATTTAATTTCGACAATTACTACAGTCGAAAGACTATAGTAATTGTCGAAATTAAATCATATGGTATTTTCTATTATTCTAGATATTCTAGATGTTCTAGTAGATATACAAGAATAATGAACTTCGATATATATAAATGTTAAGAGAAAAGGTAAGTTTACGTTATATATATATATATATATGTACATATATAAAGGATTTGTACAGTTGT
>JABXWE010012941.1:0-17939 GCA_014611495.1 Limonius californicus
TATAGTAATTCAGTGATTTTGTTTCGCAAACTTATGAATTTGCAATCTGGACGCTGTCATCGGTAAAATCAACTAGTTCCGGCCGATACAATGAGACTTGCAAACAGTATAAATATGCAGATGTTGCGGTTTTTTAGAAGAAATGGTGTCAACTCTATCATCAAAGGGACTGGATATTCAAGCTAAGTTTAAATTTAATTATGTATTGACAATCTTATGTGTTACATTTGCTGCATAAATAATTATCTAGATCAGTGAAGCCACGAAACACCTTACCTTGAGTTTTAAGAGTCAGATAGATGCTATGATAATTAATTTATGTTAATTAATTTGAGAAAGAACCCAAATAGGCGCCCAACTCAAAAAAATTGCTTTTATAAAAAATTTAATTTCTTATTTAATAATTATTTACTAAAAATTAAAATACATAGCATTTATTTATGGTCGCTGCCAACGTGGGGCGATTATATGATAATACTTTATTATTAAATAAAAGTAAATTCATAGCATTTATTTATGGTCGCTGCCAACGTGGGGCGATTAAATTATTAATAATTATTATAATTAATCAAAATTCATAGCAATATATATATATATATAAATTTCGTATGAGAAGGAAGGTACATTATAATTACAATTCGCCGATGTGAACGTGCCTTAATATGTACACGCTTTAAGAATTCATACCTTTCTGTACGGTAACGATCAAGAAATTCTCGCGAAGCAGCCATTTTCTTTTGTTTGCGTTCTGGTGTCAGCATTTTTAGAATTTACCTCGCACAAATCTTCTCGTGTGAAGAGGTGAAGATGTTCATTGACAATTTCGTAAAAAACAGAACAAAAAACACTAGGGAAAATCGCATGAAGCTCATGAATTGTAAATATCCGGATTTCTCGAATGTGTGCATCAACAGCAGTTTTCATTTCTTCGGTGATAAATCTTGCCTTATCACACGCGTTTGTTTTCCCTTTGTTGAATATCCAACATCATTTCCTTACCTTTGCCTCACACGGTCATCACACCTTCTCCATACACTTTAACTAACTATCGAAGATATTCCGCTAAGCGAATTGAAAAAACGAATCATCTATCGCACCTTGCAATCGGTATATTTGACGATCGACAATGCTACTGAAAAATTTCGTTTGAGGTACTGAAGAGCTCGGAGATAACTGACGGCGTCACAGACAAATTAAGATATATTTCCGACCAGGTTGCTTCCAAATCCAAATATCCCTCGTATATACGTAGCTTCCATCGCTGCATAACATCTAGCAGTAACAAAAAGTTTAAGACGAGTGCCATGGAATTCTTTAAATGCTGAGGGTAAATGAAGGGCAGTAGGGTGATAAATCTCTACAATGGCAGCCTCCCGAAGAAGGTGTTATCGTTAGTTTTGCGTATTATAACTGAATGCTATGCGTTTGTCACTTATTCTGTGGCGAGATGTAATATTAGTGTTACTATTTTATTTAGTTATTATGTCAATATAGGCTGCACTAGCCTATTGCAATGGCGAGGTTATAGTACATATTTCTTAAAAAGTGTATTACCCGAATGGTTAGTTGCCTCAAAGGTTTGAAGTAGCAATGTCCCGCTAGGAGTCCTGTCACTATTCTGATTTGTTTCCTACTAAGCTGCAAGTCTGATTTAGTATGATTGTGAGGGTGGTTGCCCATCATAGCTATATTATGTTCATGTCGAGATGAAAGTTTTCAGTGTTCAGAATGTTAGGTTAGAGTCCATTCTTTAACTGCTTCTCTTTCAGGTAGGTCGACCACAGGTTTAGGCCCTGTGAATGGTGTTTCAGATCCTTGTTTTGTTAGTTTATCTTAGTTTTTATTTCCTTCTATTTCTCTGTGGCCTGGCACCCACACAAGTTTTACCTTGTTAAAGTTTGCCAGTGATAGGAGGCTGCAGTTCCACACAAATTTTGACTTCATCTAGTTCCAATTCAGCCTTTCAATATTGCCTGGCTGTCAGAGGTAATAAGAATGGTTTTATTGGTATAACCCCTTCTTATATTCTTTTCTACTACTGTTAAAATTGCATAAGTTTCTGCTTGGAATAATGTGGTAGTTTGAAATATAAATAGGAAGGTACTGTATCTTGGTTTCTACCATATACTACAGGTGCGGTTCCGTAGCTTGTGCGTGAACTACCTGTATACTATACTACGCTTTTTGGCAAGTCTAGTTGTAGAATACCTCTTGTTGCCACTCTTCACAGTTTATCCTTACTTCAAAGCATTTGTGAAAAAAGTATTTTGTTAACCTGTAGTCTGCTTTGTGTCTAGCTTTGGGCCTGATACTACATTTGTTATTTTAGAGTGTCCCCACAACTATCGGGTGTTTCTTAAATTAACCACATAGTTTAAGGGATACGCCCTTGGATACGCCTAAGATATTGTTGGTCTTATGACCGTTGTGTATAGGCAGTAGACCATGTTTGGTGTTTACCCCCATTTTTTTCCAAAGGCTCTTCTTGTTGGTAGTTATCTGCAAGTGTTGGTTGTATGTCAACTTGGTGTCTAGAATTACACCCAAATATTTGACTTCTCCTTTACTTTGCAGAGTTTCTCCAAAGGGTTTCGGAGTATTTATGTTTTCGTGATTTTTCTTTCTAGTAAATGGTAGAAGGCTGGTTTTAGCCGGGTTTATCTTAAGGATTTTCATTATTTCTGAGATTACATGGTCGTGCTTAACGTCTATCGGAACGACTATGTTATTTTTATACACAATTGTGAAGTAACCTTCAGGTTTGTAGCCAACTAAGATTTAAGTCTCGTCATCGCATCTAAGGGCTGAAGGGGATATTCCCCGCCAACTCCTGGAAATATCAGAACGTCTGCACACATTCCAGTTTAACAATCTCTCTGGAGAATTGGTGCACCATAAGATGTGCAAAATTGTGTTAATGAATCTATAATTTTGATTGGCTGTGGCTACACTAGAAAGCCCATACATGAATTTTAGTTTGTGTTTGCTTCACCATCAAGATGGGGGAGGACCACTAGTGAGTAGGACAGCCCATATTTATTGACAGGTCAGTAGGACTTTGTTTTATTATATGTTGTATGTCACCTGCCTGTCGCCGTCATAAGTTCTGAACGCATCGGCTCTTTGTTTATCCAGGTACCATATAAATTAAATACAGGAGTACTACAGTATTATATAATTAAATTTCTTTATACGCCCCACGTATGGTCGACCATGCCCAATTCTAAATTATATCATTTTTTAATAGCAATCGATACTGTTATGCGTGAAGTAATTCAATTATTATTATATACAACAAAAGAATGCAAACATAAACTTGTTTCCTGTAAATTTAGAATTTTAAATGCGTAAATCAAAACAAGGATAATTCACAAACTTTCCTTGCGTTTGATGGCTGAAACTTTCCCACCCACTTCCACTTCGATGTATTTATACCTTTCTGCTGGGGCGCAATGTTTGTATTGTTTTAATATATCACCGTTAAGTAAAATTTATAATTTTGCGGTTTGGTTTCTCACATTTCCATGTACGGAAGTTTGCATTAAAATGTACCTACTTTACGACGGCGTTGTTTATTATTTAGCACTGCCGGTAATTTATGAAGCGTTCCCGACAAAAACTAATTTATTCCAGCTTTAAAAAGAAACAACCAGCAATAAGGTTTAGTGAGGCGTGGGTGTATGTACGAATGCTTTGTTATCCAGAGAAAGCCGTACAGACTCAACCTTCTACGCTATAGCTTGAATTCAGCAATCTAAATTTATTTCAGAGGTCTTAAGCATATATTTTAAGACTCACATATTTACATGATATACAAAATACGACCCTCCGTAAAGAAGTATTTATTAAAAGATAATAATAATACTTAGGTGTGTACAATATAAAGAAAACTATTTTTTATACTAAAGTTCGTTAAATTTGTATTTTTTACAAATTAAATACATAGATACTATCTATTAAACACTATAATCTAAACATTTAAATTTAAAGTCCCATTCATGATATAATCGGTAGATTAAATCGCCACAATTTATTGAATTAATTAATACTAACAAGCCGAACCCGTAGGCTACGCCCCACGCTTTGTTTGATGATTCTTTATATATATATATATAACATACATTATATATATATATATATATATATATATATTGCTGTGCTACCAATAAATTATGCTGATACTAATGATTGTAGTAATCACGTTGGTTGGGGCAAATAATCTCAGGGTCGCTGTTATAATTGGCCGTACTCTATGAACTCGTGCGACAAAACAAGTAAACACACAAGAAACAGCTAAAATTAAAAAAAAATGCATATAGAAATGACAAAATTAATTTCAAAATTATCTTTTATGATACAAAGTACTATCCAAGTACATAATTCAACATAAACATAATAAAAACAACAATTATTATTTTTGATAACAGTCAAAGAAGTCAGCCCCTGTGGTGCTAAATCTAGTGACCGTCTTATAGCACCCCCCAACATTTTAGCAACGGACCTTATGGTTCCTCCAAATCACAATAGAAGACTCCAAAAATACATGCCAAACGACTACCTACCAGATTCTATGTTGAAATTAATATTTGGTCTGCTTTAGTGTTACTTTATTCTTAAATTCTAGTTTTGTAAGTTTGTTTTTGTATCCAAAAGCCACTGCTACAGGAGCATACAACTGAGTATACTTCTACATGTCCAAATAAATAGCCCATGTACATGTACATATTGTAAATAAATTGCGATGATAATAATTATTATTTTATTTATCTCTCCAATTGTTTATATTTTTCCTTTGTAAGAAACATTTACCTCATATTAGTTGACCGCCATTTGGTGTACTAATTTTTAAATTAACCAGTTTTGGTGCGTCCACCCCTTTCACACGTGTTGGGTCCCACGATCCAAAAGCAGTAACAAGTTGTCCAGCGGTTTGTTTGACCAAATTAGTGCAGTTAATTGTTGTTTGTTGTATCAAAATCTCGGCCACACGTAAGTAAATTAAGCTCTTAATACCGCTTTCCCTTAAGGACACTCCCTTTTTTTTTATTATATTTATTATAGAACTTATATGAGTAATATTAACCTAACCTCCGAATTGTTTCAAAGTAAAATTCCGTTTCTTCTTGTAATTTATTCTTCCATATAAATATTTTGAAGCATTCCCTTTTATTTATTTATATTTAATTAGTTTTAATTATTTCTTGTAGATTCAAAATTTTCCACAAGTGACGTTGATGTTTGTGTCAAGGTTGTCAAGTCAAATTGAAATTCAGCCCATTAACAGAA
Source organism: Limonius californicus (assembly GCA_014611495.1). Lineage (NCBI taxonomy): Eukaryota > Metazoa > Arthropoda > Insecta > Coleoptera > Elateridae > Limonius > Limonius californicus. The sequence goes on from JABXWE010012941.1 coordinate 5,287, forward strand.
GATGAGTGACAAACAGTTGAACATGAACGACGCCAACTTTTTTTTTAAATTGGTTTTTTTCTGGAGGTGTCCTCTATTTCTCTAACGTAAGTGGAATAAAACACTTTAAGTACGTAGATAAACATTAACACATTTATTATTATAACTGGAAAACACTAACTTATAAACACAAAATATAAATTCAGCGGAGATACAAATTTAGCGTCCTTTCATCTTGGTGGTCAAAGTGCAACTTTTTTGTATTTCAAGACCAAATTCTTCGTTTTTTCGCGAGTTGGATAGCAACTACTAGATACAAGCAAATTTTGTTGGGTCCCGAAGGGGCTCCTCCAATCGGGATTAAGCGTTAAAACTGACCAAATTAATTACAAATATCTAAAAAGTACAATAACTTTCTTATCACTAAAATTACACAAATAAAGAAATCACCAGAGTATTCCTTACAAATTTACAAAAATATCGATACGCCACACGGCATATTTCTGATAAAGCAGATGGAAATTGACAGATAAATTTACATTAAATTAAAAATAAATTATTAAAAACAATTTCAATGTTAATCAAAATTAACACAAAGCTTCCTCATACACATAAGGACATTAATACAAACATATTTTTCTCGAAAGAAAAGAATTATATTCACAAATTTACATGTTAGTATAAAGCTTTCAAAATTATTACATTTTCATCTACATTTGTTAAATTACAACTCAAGAATGCACAAATAAGTTTGAAAAGTATCTTCTGCGCTTTTCTGAAGATGAATATAAACCAAAACTTAAAATTTTATTGTTAATTGTAAATATACGTAACTGCTAAATAATTACGTAAATGTTTATTATACTTGAGTAAAATCCAGACCTACCTATGCTTCATTCGCTGACAGTGTTGTGGGAGAAGTAGGCTATATAAGTATAAATTATATAATACACATGTTTAAGCACGTTAGTGGTAAATGATTAGGTTGGCGCCATATGATATAGTTGTTTTACCACGCTGATGCATTACTTATATAATTATTAACAGGTACAAGTATACACAGTATTACTTAAATTACGACGATTTCTCTTCTTAGATATTAATTGTTCGAACTGTGTGCTTAATATAATATACCTAAATATGCATTTAAGGAGGTAAGCAGATTTGAATTTTTACTTTGGATTTCATATTTTATACATGAAACATTATCTATTTTTGTAATTTTATTAAATAGATAATGTAATTCTAAATAACCCCTGCGGGAAATTGTCAGTCTTCCCATTGCAAGTGCGAGATGTCAACCATTACTCCATCTTGACTAACACAACAATTTCTATAATGACAGGTATTTATCACTATTACTGGCAAACCAGCGGTGTAATTCAGTATGGGATAAAGCTCGACATTCTAACATGCAATAGGGAATACGTTGTTCAAAAGGTCGCAACTTCTTTAAATTGATTATTACTTTAATTCCCTATGTATATTGTCATGTTTTTACCCTAAATTATGTAATAATACTATGATATGATTTGACTATGCTAATTTTGCTTCGTAACACTTATATGATATTTAAAAGGATACTATTTTTGATGTAAAAATCCATTCTATACCTGAAATTGAGTGTAATTAGATTGATTATTATGTAAACTATGCTATTTGAAAAGTAATGATGATTAAAAATGATAAATGTAAACCTGATTAGAATAAAAGGTTTTGTACGATCTTCGGTATGTGCTACTTAGTGCCTTATTTGGACTCAAAGTGATGTGTTGTTGGATATTCCTTAGGGAATAGTGTTGAGGACGTCTATGTTCGGTGTAGACGATGATTTGGGGTATCTTGGGCAAGCTTAGGAGCCCTAAAATGTAAATTTTTGTTAATTTGTACCTTTACTTGTTTTAAATTTGTGTGTACCAAGGTTAATTTGAATTGAAGGATGTTAGTATTGTTTTAATTAGTTCTTGTATTGTATAAAGGAAGTAGTAAAGCATTTTTGTTTGTTTGAATTGCATTGTTTATTTATAAATTGTAAAAGTTAGAGAAATATTTTATTTTGTGAGATTAGAATCTTATTTTGTTAATTATATTGTTAATAATAGATGTGAAGGATGTATTTGTGTTATTGTACATTTGTTTGTGAGTAAGTTTTATGTTTTTAATGATTTTGAAAAGTTGTAATCAAAATTTAGGTAAATTTAAAATTTTAACTATGTGAATATTTTTTGTTTCAAATCTTGGATTAATTAGTGTCAAAAGATTCCAAATTTTATAGAGAGCATGAATATGAACTTTGTTTATTGAAATTTAATGTATTAATGTTGTTAGAAGCAAATTTGAAATGTTTTAAATCAGCTGAAGATTTAAGAGATTGTTCTCATTGGTACATTTTTAAATGTAAGTAGGATTTTATACGAAATTTTGGAATTTAGTCGGTAATTGTCCTTCAAAGTATCAACACGTATTTTTGTTGCTCCGAATTTAATATAAAACTCTCTTAAAGTCGAGATTGGCTAATTTTGGGGAGTGGCCAAAGTTTGGTGTTATTTAAAAATGTGAGGTTAAACGTTTATTTTCAAATGATGTTGTTAATTTTTGGGAAATCAGTTGTTTTTGTGATGTGATTATTGTGCGACTGAGAAAAAAAGTAATAAATCTTATCTAAATTAAATTTTGAAAGTGTTTAATTTACTAAAAGGATTCCTGAAATTTAAAGTTTATAATTTATAGAAAGCAATTTTCTGTTGGATTAAAATATTACTTAAAAGTAACTTGCCTGCTCTGTTTGATGCACTTAAACAAAAGTTATTGAAGTGTTTCATTGGATTTTAACAACTTTTAACTAAGAGAAGTTGTAATAACCGCATTGTCAACATTCCTGGATGCAGTCAGCGACGTATCGAGATGGAACGAGAATAAGAAAAGGGCGCAACCATTGGCTTTGAAGAAATCGAGATGTTAGGTCCGTTCAACAATTAGCAGATTAAAGATAAGTTCACAGTTGATTTATGTGTGTATTTGTTTTATTCATTATTGTAATTAGATAACTATCTTCGGAGAAGCCACGAAACTGATATGTTTATTAGAACCCTGAGATTTTTGTTATTATAATATATGCTGATGTAAATTGGAAATTAAGTTCTTCGATTGCCAAATAATTCAATTTAATTTGTATTTTGGGCGCAACCAACGTGAAGGTTTATTTATGTTTATAATATTACATAGCAATTTTTATTGTGCTAGCCAAACTGGGACAATTATATAATATAATTTAATTATTTGTTTATGAACATATTACATGGAACATATTTTTGGCGCCCAAAGTGGGGCGATTATATAATTTAATTAATATTTATTTATAAACATAATTCACAGCATGTAAATATGGCCGCGGCCAACGTAGGGCGATTATATAATTTATTTATATTATAGAATTACATAGCAATTTTTATTGTGCTAGCTAAAGTGGGGCAATTGTATAATTTAATTTATTTATTTATTTATGAACATATTACCTAGCAATGTATATCATATCACTATAAATAAAATAAATTTATGTGTAAAAAGGCACCCCTACAGGGTGTTTCACTTAAAATAGGAGTTGACATCTTTTCTGATCAAAGCGGACGTGAAAGTTAATATTTCTTTATGGCCGTTAACACAAGTATACTATCTACTCACAGTTTTTTATAGTGGTTATGAAACACCTTGTATAGATGAGATAAATTATTAATTATCTAAATACAATAAATAAATGATATCTTCCTCTTCTTCTTAGAGTTCTATGCCTGTGTTGCGCGTTTAGAGTGTCACAGACATAGAGGACCTACATTTAACTTGGGCTCCGAACCACGGAAAGTGTAAACACTTCCACTCCAGAGAAAATTTATTATGCAGAATACTTCGCTGGGTTGCCATTGCCTTACGAGGGAGAATGACCGTTAAAAATCTGATGTTGCGGTACTGGGAATTGAACTCGGGACGTTCAGCATAGAAAAATGGTAAAATGGTATATAAATAAATAATCATGAACTGGAGTAGGCAATGAAGAAACCGCAACTTTTACTAGATTTATTGGGACTCCGTATACCGCAACGTGAATCTAATGATTTTGTTAGTAAGACCTTATTGGTTATTATGTAATTAAGACATTAATTAATTACGTAAGACATTAAAATTACTTTAATTTTAATTTACTTTTAATTTTCTTCAAATAGGGAGTAGAGAGAGGCACAATTTGGACTGTTCTTAGGTCCTGAAGAAGCAGACTAAAAGTGCAGGTACGAGATCGCGTTTGTCGCAGCAGCGGCACATCCAGAGGGACAGGAAAGGAGTTCGATAATATTCCGCCAAAGGCGATCACCAAAAACGCAATGAATTGTCGATGATTCCGTTCACCCCACGGTGATAACAGCGATACGAGAATTCACGCAATGGACACCCATCGACACCCAAACCCCCCTTGCAGTACTTGTTTTCAGGGCTGAGGTCTTCACGAAGAACCGGATAGTAGGCAGATCTTAAATAGACTCTCGAGAAAACGCAATGCCAATATTCAGCAGCAGAAGTATTTCACCATATGACGAAATATGTTTAGAACTGTAGAATAATTAACATGTAGGGCTCCCTCAAGAACAGGAAATTTCCAACAAACGTTCACGGTCAAGCGCGTAGACAAAATATTCATCGGCATTTCTCTAGGATAACATAAAAATAGACCACTAGACTGTAATCGGGAAACAATAAACTAGTAATCAGCTACGGAGCGGCCAATAAAATAAGACTTTAATCCGTAAGAAGCAGCAAAATCAAACGAACATAACAATCCGGCTACCGTTTTTTCGGAGGCAGTGCGGCCTAGGTGGATTATTGCGCTCACCCTGATAGGTTATCACATCAAGTCAATGTCTTTAGTTCCCAGACCTCTCACTGTGTGTATGTGTGGAAAATTTTCGGTTCTACTTGAGAGAGTCCGAGTATGCGTTGTCTGTTGCTTGTCAGAGCATCGCAGCTGCACAAAATGTACATTGTCCTTTCTGGTTCCTGAGTACTTAATCTGCTTGGAAGGTCTCCGTCTCTTTTACAATCACGTGTCTTGTTAGGAAACTCGTGACGGTCCTGAGCTGTAGCCTGCTTAGTGCAAGCAGTTCTGTGGCTCTCTTCGTGCATGGTCTATTAATAAACACCTTGTTATGGTTTAACCATCGTTTAACATCCGATTTTTAACGGCCGTTCTCCCTCGCAAGGCAATGGCAAACCAGCGAGGTATTCTGCCTAGTAAATCTTCTCTGGAGTAGAAGTGTTTACACTTCCCGTGGTTCGGAGCCCACGTTAAACTGTAGGTCCTCTATATCTGTGACACTCTAAAAACGTGGAACACAGGCATAGGAGAGAAGATCGCTATGTATCGTAAGAGATAAAGCACTCTAAGAAGAAGAATGGTTTAACATTGGATTATTGATCCAGTCAGTTTTTGCAGGTTCCGGACCGCAGTAGGGCCGATTTGACCCCTATCGTGCGAGTTTGTCTGTGCTTACTGAAGACACTGTACAGGATATTCAACAGCGGATGCATGCAGGTCGCTACAAATTATAAAAATATTTGTCTCGTCAAACAGGTAATAAGCGTAATGCTGTTGCTATAACTGAGTTACTGAATATTTATATTGTAGATCTATAGTATGGTTCGTGTCAGCAGGATTGCGTTTTTTAGGAATATAATGCTTACACCCTCAATGATCAGATTTATCAAAACTTCTAAAGTCAGAACAATTTTAGTTGTTCAGCGTAACGAGCACCTACAACTTAGATATTCTACAATTTTTCTAATCGAAATACATTATCATTTATCTTTATTTTGGCTGAGATATAGAAATTAATATCATGGATTGCCCACGAAAGAGGCTGCGCTAAATTTTGAATTTTCATGTCAACTGGAATTCTCTTAAGGCATATTTGAATACTTTCTTCAATAGTGTTTTAAAATATACTCTTGGATATATTTTGGCAAATACATTTCAAACCAGTTGGCTATTGTTATTTTTCGTTACACATCATCATATTTTTGTCGAACTGTTGGGCATCGGCCTCTTCTCTACCACGTGTTTCTCCTCGACGCTAAGGGGACCTACAGTTTAACGTCGAATTGTTTCACAACTAATGCGTTGCTATTATATGCAAACTGTACCGCTTTAATAATAATTTACAGAAGGAATAAATGCTATTTCCAATAAAATAGGGAAAAGACCAGGAATTGAAAACTAATGTATTCTGAATGCTATAATGGCGCAAAATAATTAGCACCTGAAACGCCGCAGGGGTGGCCTCCTTAACTTAATTTAGCGAAACTGCTGACCGCACAAGTCGATTATATTGCAATGCAGAACACGACATGCGATTGGCGTTCCGTAACACGCACTGTCAATAGTTCCGGAACAAAGGCACAAACGAGAATTCGATTTAATGCGGGCCTCAATTATTCATGGGTTTTGCCGCACCTTACAGAGTTTCCGGAAAGTTTCCTTTATATATCATTCTTCACTCCTCCAAGATTAAGGGTAAGGGCTCAATAATGGTTTCTTGGGCTTTATTTTAATATTAATGGCTCAGGCGATTGACAAAAATTCCGATTGCCGTTTCATATCGTATTCTTTAGATATATTAACTTACGAACAAACGAATGAACACAGAAACAGATAAAGTAATTAAGTAATAAATAAAAGCACTCAGTAATTTGATGAGAGTTTGGGGTTTTATTTCGTTCTTTTGTGACCGTAAATTTCCAATTTTAAGAATGTGGTTAGCAAAAGGCAGCCTTCAAGAGGTTTTCAATAATATTAGGCCCACGTCTTCAATTTATTTTAAAAGCAGGCACCGAGGGAGTTAATTACTTGTCGAGGATGCAATTTTTTCACACCTCCATTTACGGAAAGACCCAAGGCATTTCAAATTAATCGAATGTCGGCGGGACTTTTTTTATTTATACTTTCTACGAAAACAATTAGAATTAAAATTACTGTCTCTTTATGCCAGCTAGATGTGTATCTGGAGAATATTAGTTTGAAGTCTGAGTGCCAAGTTTTTGCCTGTAGTTTTCTCTTAACATTTCGCGCTCTAATTCGTCACATGGGGGTGCATATTTTATAATAACTTGGTTAAATTCGGCGCTGAGAACTTAAATACTCTTCTTTCTCTAAAACTGTGGCCCACAAAGGTTTCTGCCTAAACCACGACTGTAATCCACTTACAAAATTGCGTGTTATGAGCCAGTATCTCTTTATTATGCAAATTAGGGTTTTGGGGCAAAAATATTTTTTGAGCGTGCTTTGAATTAGCTTTTCAACTAGTTCTGTAAACAGCACATAATTTACTGTTAACAAATTGAGAAACAAAAGGCGTTAACGAAAATTAGTATTTGTTTTTGGGGATTCATATGGGATGACCGTATTATTAATGGCCCGTAAATTTCTTTTAATTACTTAAAATTTATTAAAACCTTTCCCATACTTTCAATAGCAATCTTTTAGTTTAAACCAATTAACCAATAGAGTCTTTCAGATTTTTAAGTTCACGCTACTACAGCAGCGAAGCAACATTACATGGAAGTTTAGGCTAAATCAGACTGCGTATTCCATCTTAATACGATCCCAAATATTTGGGTTTCGCAAATTTAAATTTAAAATAATAATTATAATCATGATTTGATTTTTGGTACAATAATATTTAATTTCGGCGTTGCCGTGAGACGTTTAGTTCATTAATTATGAAGTGTCAGATTTAGATCATTCATGGTTGTTTTTATTTAAATAATTTTTCCTACAATCTTTTAATATTTTGTAATTTTGATATTTTATCTTACTAGCATGAAGATGAACCTAAGTGGGTTCGAAAACGTTAACAACACCATTTTATACCTTTAACAACATTAAATCTAATTTCTGGGATGTGACAGTGGTTTTATTCAACGCCATATCTACCTTATCCCATTATGAGGCCTATGGACATCAACGGGTTTACTAAATCAGAATATGTTAGGGTTTTCATATCACTTGTGGTACAACCGGAAGTAATATTAACTTTCCATTTTTAAGTTGATAGGTAGATTTTTTATTTTGTATTTTATATGTACAATAAATTATTTTTATAGTATTACCTAATTTTTGTATTTTTACTGCAGAAAGGATTATAAGTTAAACCAAAAATATTCGAAATTTCATAGATCTCAGACACAGGCTTCCACGATGAATCTGAATCTGAGTCTCTGAATCCTTTCTCACAGTGCAAAACTTTACCAAACTCCTTTGCCGATTTGAAGAATATTTGTTTGAAATTCTAAAAGCTTTGATTAAGACCCCTTTTCGTGGTTTTATCGTAATACTTTTTCACGCGATTATCCTAATGCTTAACTGCCGCTAAATACCCGAATAGTTCAGTCTATGGGTTTTACGCTTTCTGAGTATTAAATAAAATTCTTCAATAATTTCTAGAACATGGGCTTCATTAATAAGTAAATATAATTTTATAGGTTATGAGTATCTATAGTTAAACATTATACAGAACTTATGGCTGCAACGCGACGGGGACCCATCACACTATAATTTGGACGTTAGAAACGCTTAAACATTGAATTTGTCAATAGATGGATTGGGAGAGGAGATACAGTGGCTTGGCCGGCAAGGTCTCCAACCTGACCGTATTAGATTTCTTTTTAAGGGGGTTTGTAAAAGATAAAGTTTACAGATGTCCCCCTGCGACGAGAGAAGGTATGCGAATTCGAATTCAACATGCTTTTAGAGACACAACACCTGCAATGTTGAGAAGTGTGAACGATTGCTTCATAAATCGATTAAATTTATTGTTCAGGACAATGGTCGACATATAGAGCACTTACTATAATTTTAAATGTGGTTCTTAATAAATCTTTGCTCTTAATATACATACATTAATCAATAGTAGCTGAGAAGTTATACCCTGTCTTACCTCACTGTTTATTTGAAACGGTTGTCAGCAGTGTTTATGAACGCTTACTTACTTAGTCCTAGGCCTTTCTCCCTTTAGGTCTAAGGCTGGTGGAGTTGAGTCATTTTTGTTTCCACTGTTTTCTGTCTTGCGTTCGATTACGTATTCCATCCCATGTTATTCCTTTTCTCTCTGCTTCTCCTCTCACTTTGTCGATCCATCTTGTTCTTGGTCTTCCTTTTTTATTTTTTCCCGGCACTCGCGTTTCGAACACTGTTTTTGCAAGTCTATCGTCTGGCATTCTACACACATGTGCAAACCATCTGAGTTGCCCTTCTATGATTTTATCATTGATAGATTCTATTTGCAGGTTTTGTCTCAATGTTTCATTTCTTATTTTGTCCTTCCTTGTTTTATTTACTATTTTTCTCAGAAATCTAATTTCCATTGCGTCAATTCGTGTTTTTTGTCTTTCTGTTAGTGTCCATGTCTCATTGCTATATGTGATTGTTGGCCTGACCACTTTGTTACGACTTCGGTTTTTATCTTTTTCGGCACTTCTCTTTTTCCTAGAAAAGTTGTTTTCATTGTGTTGAATATACTCCCCACTTTTCCCATTCTATCGTTTATTTCCTTATCCAATTTCTCATTTTTTTCTATTATTGCGCCTAAATATTTAAAATGTTCCAATTGTTCAATTTGATTTCCGTTCAGATTTATTTCATGGTTTTTCTTTGTATTTGAGATTATCATAGTTTTTGTTTTTCCGGGACAGTCAAGCAGCCATTAAGCCCCTACCGTCTCCCAAGATAGGGTCTAGGCTTGTCGAAAAATGTCTAGCTACACTCGACAAACTCTCAGCTGAGAATTACGTGAAAATCCTATGGGTTCTGGGTTATAGTGGAATAAGTGGCAATGAGGAAGCTGATGCCCTAACTGTGGCTGGGGCTTCTGAACCTTTATTAGGTTCAGAGCCAGCGTTTGGAATAGCCCCCAAACATGTGAGGCACGAGATCTGGAATCATGCAAACGCGCAATTTCAGCACTCTTGGACCTCCAGACTCACACCCAGACAGGCTAGAGTCTTCATCAAGAACCCTACGCCTAAATCGGTAGCTTATATTCTGAATCTAAGCAGAAGACAAATCAGGATAGCAACGGGCCTCCTTACAGGCCACGGACACCTGAACAGTCATCTCCACACTATAGGGATTGTGCTAAACAACCAGTGTAGGAAATGTCAAGAGCAAGAGGAAACCTCTGAACATGTCCTCTGCAAATGCAAGGCATTAGTGGCCTTAAGACACAAACACCTTGGATCTCCCTTTCTTGAACCAAGAGACATTCAAGACACGCTCTTGAACAGGATTCTGTCCTTCGCCGAAGCGACGGACCTGTTCAGGGAGTGAAGTCATTTGCAACCCCTAGGGAACACAATGGGCCCTGGTGGCCTAAGTGCAGGAGCTTGCTCCGACCCATAGAATCATTATCATTGTTTTGTTTTTCCGATATTAATTTTCATATTTATTTTCTTTAATTCTTCCTCTATTACTTTGAGGTTTTATTGTAACTTCTCCTTCGTATCTGCTATCGAGGCCATGTCATCTGCGAACATCAGTTCTGTCAACTGTGTTTGTCTGATTTTCCAGTATCCCAGTGTTAGTTTGTTCATCTTTTTCTTGGCTTTCTTTATAGCCCCATCTAGTACGGTTGAGAATAGAAGTGGGCTTAAACACACCCCTGCTTGACTTCTTGTCTTGTTTCAAATTCCTTGGATTCTTCGTTATTTGTTCTTACTATGTTAGTATTTCCTTTGTACATGTCTTTTATAACTTCATGATATTTGTATTCACTCCCCTTATCTGTACTACTTCCCAAATGTATTCCCTTCGTATTCTGTCGAACTCTTTTTCCAGATCTATGAAGCATATATGTATATCTCTGTTCTTATTTATTAATTTTTACTTGTTTGTCTAATTATGAATATGAGATCTTGTGCACTTCTGTTTTTCCTGAAGCCACATTGCGTGTCTTCCAACGTTTGCTCTACTTTGATCCTTATTCTTTTTTCTATTATTCTTGCAAATACCTTCCCTGGAATACTGGAGATTGTTATTCCTCTGTAGTTGTTAGTTTCTTTTGTCCCTTTCTTATGTATAGGTAGGATAATGTCAGTTTTCCAATCCTTCGGTGTTTCTGCGCTCTTTAATGTATCGTTCATTATTACCATTCCCTGGTGATTTTGTCTTGTCCGGGTGCTTAGCCTAGTTTTAACTTTCTTATTGCCTCTTCTATTTCTTCTTCTCTTATAATTTCTATTTCTTGTTCATCGTTTTCTGCCTCTTCCTCGTCCTGTTGATTTTGGGCATGCTATGTTAACTCTTCAAAATATTCTCTCCATCGATCCATTATTTTATCTTCTTTAGTTATTATATTTCCAGCCTTATCTTTTATATTTAGCATATTATATTCCTTTCTTTTCCTTAGTTGTTTTAGTGTACCATAAAATAATTTTTGGTTCTCTCTATAGTTTTCTGTCATTTTATGTCAAAATTTCTCCCATGATTTCTTTTTAGCCTCTCGGATTGATATTTTAACATCTTTCCTTTTTCCTTTGTACATCTCGTAATCTGTACACACCCTGTATGAGCAATGATTTTAAGTTATGCATAGTAATCAAACAAACAACTTCTGTATTTAAAGTTTTCTCCAAGCTGCTATAATAAAGACATTAGGAAACAATTATTGTATCACCCTGTATAATCAAAGCCAGGAAAGACGAAGGATGTACGAATCTAGTAAAACAAACTAACTAGTATGTGCGCAACAGTTTGTGATACATAAATAAGACAGAGGTAGAAACTAATAAGCATGTTAGTCGCATTTGATTAATGCAATACTCACTTAGTCAGACTTAGACAGTCGCTGTCATAATTTGACTTTTGTTCACAGTTGAGTTTCGTAAACCCCTCTGTTTATTTGCTTCGATGTTTTCGCGTAAAATCAGTTCTTTTCACAACTAATTTTTCTCTGTTGTTGAATTTGTGATACCAGTTAGTTATATCATTGCAAGGCAAGACACTCCGCTCTCAAGCATCACAACTAATTACTAGTTTGTTTGATTAGTTTGAGAGAGATAAAATCAATGGTGCGCCCTTACTATCATTGTCCTTTGTACAACAGATAATAAATTCATTTTTATTAAAGTGTCGTTAGTTTTATTACAATGTGTAATTGGTACAGCGTATAGCAGATGCTATGGGAATTAGCGTTTCATTAGTGCAGAGGTTAAAACCTCGCTGTCAACACAATTCCATATTGTCCAGGAAAGAAACGTCCAAGAAGGAAAATAGAATATGAAGATTTCCTAGATTCTTCAAAAATGGTAGTAAGGGAGACACTGCACAACATATACGCAAAAAGTATCGTCAGTTTTATTACAATGTGTAATTGGTACAGCGTATAGCAGATGCTATGGGAATTAGCGTTTCATCAGTGCAGAGGTTAAAACCTCGCTGTCAACACAATTCCATATTGTCCAGGAAAGAAACGTCCAAGAAGGAAAATAGAATATGAAGATTTCCTAGATTCTTCAAAAATGGTAGTAAGGGAGACACTGCACAACATATACGCAAAAAGTATCGTCAGTTTTATTACAATGTGTAATTGGTACAGCGTATAGCAGATGCTATGGGAATTAGCGTTTCATCAGTGCAG
>JABXWE010012942.1:0-16999 GCA_014611495.1 Limonius californicus
TATGGGACACTCTGTATAAGATTTTCATATTTCGGTTTATAGTACGTGTCGGTTCACATAACTTTTATTAGTAACTTTTTTACCTATATTCGCAAATAGCAAAAATATCTTAAAACCCGTATCTTTTGACTCAGGCTGTATATAATTTAGTTTTGGCGCCAAAGTTGAAATCTGAAAATCACAAGCTTTTGTACTGAATATATTTTACAACTGCCACACCGATGCTTATTTTTCAAATTATGAATAAATAGTATAATATGGTTTCATTTAATTGCTGTTATTTATTTAATAAATATACTTGGCGCTTTACCAACAGGGCGATCTGAAGAGATCAGTAGTCACAACTGTCAAATCGCGATTCCAATAATTTGAATGAACTTATAGCAATATTAAGACAAGTAATAAAACATTAGAACTAAAATTATTTTTCTAAATAATAGAAGTTATGGATTAAAATAAAAAATTAAATTAGTCATATTCACTATCACTGCTAGAACTAGATTCCCCTAAATCGTTGACATTTATTACAACCTCTTCCATCGTTACCTACAGAAGTGTTTCACGTTCATACCGCTACTTAATTTAATTTTCGGTGTGACGCACACAATTTTTCCAAATTTCTGGATTACATTGCTGTAAGGCTTTCTCCGATATATCTATGAGCTTATCATCACCGTAACTATCCCTTCCAATATGTTTATAATAATACCTTTCAACATGTGTTCATATCATTTTGATTGCATTAAATTGGCAAAGGTAACGTGGAAATCGCAAAATTTCATTCCCATGGCTGCTTAATAATTCATCCACTACGTTACACTTTTCCTTTTTATGTGATTGGACTAATTCTACTAGCTCTACTTGAAGTGCAGATCGAAATTTATTTATAGTTATAGTTAACCAAGCTGCAATATTTGCCTTGGTCAAAGTTGATGATAGCATGTTTCAACTAAAGTGGAGTGGTATGGGGCATTATCCATAATAATTAATGAAGGTTCTTCTAAATATTGATCCACTGCTCTGTTGACCATATTTTAAATATTTCTCCATTCATTTCGCCATAATAGTCTTCCGCTTGTGATTTTGATGCACAACAAGAAGACATTTTCAACGAAACTTGAAGTAGAACCAACATGGACTACAATAAAGCGTTTTCCATCGTAACCCTGTGGTTTTCGCACGATTCGTATGAGATTATCTTGCCAGAACCCTTTAGGATTACCTTTTGAAAAAATCCAAGTTTTCCCCACGAAAACCACTAATAGGCGCAGTAAGGATTTTAAATTTTCCAAATAACCCCTTAAAAATTGAAGTCGCAATATTTGAACACTCAGGTTTTTACATAAAACTGTTCGATTGCTATCCTTCCTAAATTTAAAACCGATGTTATAGAGACTGAGATTTAGACTGCTTGTACTAAATAGAACATAGTATTCCCGAAGTTCGGTCTTCAGTGATTCAAGGGTAATATGTTTCTTCTATTCTCCGTTCCATTCTCCGTTCGATGCTCTTGGTGTTGTTGCGATTTTTTTCATGATCCTGTTGGTTAAGGTCATGGTCTAAGTGCCATATGCCAGAACGGGTAAAATACAAAATACGGGAAATAAGGCCACAGTCTTTCAAGCTCAAATCATTGCAATAGTGCAATGTATCCAGGAAACTTCAAATCGCGGGTATACTCAGCAACGCATAAGCATCTTATCTGACAGTCAAGCAGCTTTAAAAGCACTTGAATCACCTCGCATTAATTCCAAATTAACGAGGGAATGTCTATATCTCCTGACATCCTTGTGTGAGAAGATCGTAGTTCAGCTCATATGGGTGCCAGGGCACACGTGAGTAGAGAGAAACGAAAAAGCAGATCCGTCGCGGAAACCGGTGCATCCAACCTGTTTATAGGGCCAGAACCTATATTCGGTATCCTCACAAAAAACATCCGAACAGTAGGTGGACCATTACCCAATACATTTCTCGCTGGGAGTCAGTACAGGGACAAAAACTGGGGAAGGAAATAATTGAACACCTTCTCGCAGACTACCAACTGACGTCCTCCATCTAGGATGAATTCAGATTAGACGGTTGGTAGGACTTATAATAGGGTACTGCCACCTGGGAAAACACCTTCACGAAATTGGTGTATGCAGAGGAGACACACTCTGTAGAAGAAGTGAAGAAGAGGAGGAAACAGCCTCACACATAATCTTCGACTGCCCAGCACTTTACCGCAAGACATAGCAACTATTCGAGGAAACACCGTGAAACAACCTTCACACATGAAAACCTTGTAAAAAATATCCTGCAACTCGTTGAGGGCACAGATCTCCTTTGAAAAAATCGGGGGCGCACAAAAGACCATAGAATCAAAGTGCAAACCGGGCTAACTAACCCACTTCAAAACCCTACTATTAATCAATCAATCAGTAGAATCAGGTAAACCAGTAGATTTCAGATTCTTACGTGGTCGCTATTTACCAGATCTAACCAAAATAGTGTCGTTCTTACTGCGAGTTTTAATCCTTTTAAATGAAAAACTTTAATCCCTAGAGCGTCTAGAGTATCGTCCTTACTACGGGTTTTAATTCCTTTAACCGAAAAAATTTAATCCTTAGAGCGTCTGCCACACGCTGAAAAATTATATTTTATGATAATATTGTAATTTTTAGCTAACGAATCTCCTGAACACATGAAAGTGGTATTAGACGACCGCAATTCTCCGTTTCCCGCTCACAATAATCGAGCAAATTCCACACTACCTGTCGGCTTTGCGATCAAAACGTTTTCTACACTACACTACAATCAAACATTAGTTCTGAAGAGAACTGTTCTACAGAAGAATTTACTAGACAGCGTAAACAAGCAAATCAACAGCTAACAGCTAACATATGACATCATCACGTGGCCTTACTACGCGAGTTAAATCAAGAGACATTCTAATATATTTTATCCTTGTTTTATTCATTTGAAACAAGGTATACATACGTGAAAACCTTGTCGGAAATAAAAGCTTCCATTGATCCATTGATTATCTTTAAGATTTTTATATGTGATGTGTTATACAATTTTACTTATTGGGATTAGAATAATCAAACTTTAAGAAAGTTTGTTAATTGTAGGTACATCAAAATTCAAACATACGGCAGATTGAAGTAAGCAGGTTTTACAGCAATAACATATTATTTAAAATCATTTAAATTGTTGTAAAAATTTCATCACTCCATTCTGCACAGATAATTGAGAAAACTTACAGTTTGTGATTAAAGAGGAGACATCAAGACGGTACTATGAAACAGTTTTTAGAGGATGGGCGTTCCTTACTTTATAATTTTCAATAAATATGTCTATACTACATAACTATATTATATTTTTTACCAATTATCGATGTGTGTACACGATATAATATAGACATTTACTTGACTCATAGGCAACTGAGGGTTTTACTAGTTACAAACAATAATATTTACAGAAAAATTCGCGCGGCATAAAAATACAAAAACGTAAACAATTATGTAATTTTGCGCCGAAACTGTAAAGCTCATTTGCATGAATCATCACTTCAACGTATATATACTACAGATCAGTCTTAAAGTTTCTTTTGTTGTGTTCAAAGCTATACGTAATTTGCACTGTTTGTTAATATTGAAAAAATAACTAAACACTTTCACAAAGTTGGAGCTCTCCACTGTGAACTTCAGTACTTTTATATTAAAAATGTATCACTTTTCTGATGATTAATTAGTGCTGGGTGTTATTATTTAATGTGGTAACTGCAAAGTAATAATTGCACCTTCATTACTTTCACTAAAAGAAGTATCGTTACATAATACTACACACGATTAATTTAGCTGGAAGCTTCAAAGTTTTGATGAACAAACGGGCGCATGTACGTAGGGACGAGTTCCAGTTTCAAGTTGCAAATGTGTACGTTCATTACCTTTGTGTTGTCCATTTCTAATTGGCGACATGAAAGCATCCAACCGTACAAGTTTTCCCTTAATAAGTATAAGGCGTGGTGAATCGTGTAAGTTGGGTAAGGTGGTGTGTGTGGCGGACACTTGCCGCAGTGGTGCTGTAATCGATACTTGGCGTGACAGTCCGCCAGCCAAAATAAATACCTAAACATGTAACAACTATCATCAAATCAAGCGTTGTTATTTCATTGAACCAAACATTTCAGTCTCTTCCTAATAACTGCTGCCATTACCTATTGATTAAACTTGGACTTATTCTACGTTAACCTTTAGTTCAATTCGTTGTATAAGTTACTGAAAAATGTACTCAACACCGACGTATATACAGCATACTAATTTAACTTGCTTAGGAATCTAATATTCCAGGAAGTACATAAATATAAACTTAAAATGGTATTATTAAACTTTTATTCGTTTGAAATTGAGAAATATAGGGGCTTTAAGAACAATAAAACGCCCGTAAAGACGCATAGCAGTTACCTGAAGTTATTATAGAAAACATAACGTTCGAAAGGTCAAATTGAGAGTGTTAACCCAGTTTATGCCTAAATGATTTACTGTAACCCTGATGTTTAATAGGAAGCGATACGGAACTGTTTAAATATAAATTATTTCAGTTTAAGCACTAGCTGAGTTATTTGGGAAGACTTTACCAAATTGCTTGGTTAATCTGCAAGAGCAGGAATTAGTACATGACCCGCTTAAATATGTCGGTTTGCAATAAACATCTTGTTCGGGTTTGTAAACATTTCCAAAATGATGTATTTTTGATTGATTTTTAGGTGGACGATGGATAAAAATGCACTGTAGGCGCTTCTCGAACTGATGATTTTGTCTTCTTATCTTTCATAGGGAAAGTGCTTTTTACATTTAAAGTGCTATGTAAACTTACAGCTAAGTAGGGTTGTTGAAATACAATATAGTATGCATTGTAGCTTGGCATCTTTTAGCACTTAGAAAGCATAACTTAAAGTAATACGAGAATTTCCCATAAGGTAAAACGCAGAAACAATTTTACCATCATTACTGCCAGGTTACAGAAACCTATAATGGGTTAGAACAACAAAATATTAATATATAAAGAGCGGATAATATGCACGACGAAAAATTTATTATTAGAAGTTGTTCGAAATTTTCTTACAAGAAATTATGCCTTCTATCTGAAAACATATGTTTATAAATACAAAAGCTTCTTTCTATGTTGACAGAAGTAATGGGTGCATTTTTTAACTTAACGATGAATTCCAAATTGAAACTGAAGTTATTATCTCTTACTATTTCGCCTCTAAGAACTTGGTTAATTTGTTTTAAATTCAGAAACCCCTCATTTTTTTGTTTGGCACTATACAATTTTTGATATATGAGATCACCTATTTCACCCTTAACTTTCTTACACAATCTATCAAATTCGTTTATTATTTCAATTGACTCTGAAAGAGTTTCCCTTGAGTTTCTAAATTGCTTATAATGTCTTGATGAAGAATTCCTATTAATAAACGGACAATGTAACGGGCACATTTGTCCGTACTTTCATCTACGATTATATAAGCAATATTACTACCCACTAATTGTCTAATTTCAGACATCGTTTTATTGTAACAAGAATTTACATAATTTTTTCGCAAGGTGCTTTCGTCGGTACATTTTGTTTACAAAATTTTTGTTAGAACGGTTCTAAATTGACATTAATTAATTTCGATAACGGTATATTAGACGAAATTAATGCCTTACATAACTCCTTAGGAAATTCTTCTTGCTCCGATTATTTGGAACTTGTCCCTGAAGATTGGTTCTTGGTTTGCTGAGAACAATTGCTTCCCTTCCATTTTTCACATTTTGCAATATGTGAAGAAGTTTTAGTGTGCTAATCTACGAAGGATTTTCTCTCAGTAAACAGCTACAACGACAAATAATTAAATATTAATATAAGAACTTTTAATACTCGTCAAAAACAAAAACAAACACTACCTTCCCTATCATGACTTTGTTTTAGTTAGGTACATAATAATATGAAAAATAATTTTAATTTATATAAGAAAAATTATTTAACTTACCAGTTTACTGCAAGTTCGACAAAAAAATTTTGTTGCTACCATTACTAATTCTGGATATGGTTTAATCCATGACGCAATCTTGTTCGATTTACTCATTGTAGGTATATAATATGCATAATATTCGCAAGAGCTCAACACTATCGGAGTATCGAACACGTTGTAACGACGAGAGAAGATTCTATTATAGGGTTACACAAGAGAGAAAATTCTTTGCAAACTACAAACAAAATGTAGGTATGTATCCCACTCAATATCCAACTTCCATTAATAAACAAGAAACAAGTAATAAAATGGATTAGGTCGGTACTTCAAACTGTCGGGAATTCCAGGCACAGCTGTACAGCTGTAAATTGTCGGTGATCTGTGTGCACTACTTGGAATTTCATAATCTTATTTTGACCACATGACGAAAATTTACAAACGAGTAATGCAAAAGGCTAAAATATGCAAGTATATGCAACTTTCGCAAAAATATGCAGCGGATGCCCAAATATGCAATATATGCAATCACTATTTAGCGTTAATTAACTCTTATCAGTTTAATTCGTCCACATAATTGACTATAGTCAGGCTCTTAGTTTACTACCACCAATTTGCTTTTGCTATTTAGCTGTATAAATGTTTCCCTTATCTGTCGCTGTATTCGTCCTGTATTTTTCAATACTTCTTTAACACCTGCTTTCAACCTATTTGTGCCACTCTTCCTTCATCTCGATTGTGTCATAAAAGTTTAATTTCGTTAGGTATACCATATTCATTGTATTACATTTTTCAGGTCTTGAAATTTATTTATATCTAATATTTCGCTACAGCTTAATTTGCTGTTATAATTAAATGGTTCGGTATTGATTTTCTTAGCTTTACTTTTACAGTGTTGTTCCATTTTGCAATCTGCATTTTGACAAAAATCACGTTGTATGGTATTTATTTTTGAGTTACCATAGAAATGTAATCTCTTTTATTATACATGACTTGCAGTATCTATATACATATTTGATTTAGGAAGCAATTTATCGGGGTATCTTTAAAATTTAACGTAGGTATTCTAGGGATGAAACAGTATACATGATCATGTATCATTACAATGCTGTAATATATTTAGATATTTTTTGTTTGTTTGTTTTATTTTTTATTTAACGTCGGCCTATTTCTGCTACTATGGCTAACCACCGACGCCAGGGAGCGATCCTACCACACCTGGAAATTTAGCCTGTTTGAGGGTTCTTTTGACGTGCCCAGCAACACTTGGACACGGGGCCTACGATTTTACTTGCTATCCGATAACAAGGGCCGTTTTAGCGTTTTTTATCGCTCAGAAAAAAACCACCGACCTCGGCGTCCGGATTCGAACCCGGGACAGCTGCGTGAAAGGCATACGGCCAACCTATCCGAGCTACCGGCGCCGATGGATATTTTTTAGTTGCTAAATAAGAATAATAAAATACTAAAAACGATTAAAGGAAAGGTTCAATATGTTCCTCGCGAGATGCAATACATGCGTCACAGAGTCTTTTCACAGACTGGCATACACGTTCGAAGATCTCCGTTGCTTATACTTGGAAATCTCAGTACAATACGTTCTCATACAACTTATAGTATTGAAACTGAAGTCATAGTTTATATGACTTCAGTTTCAATACTATAATTAGTTATCTTTAAGTTGTCTTATGATGCGGTCGGGGATCGGCAATCTTCCAAAAATTCTGGACGGATGAATCGCAGTTCACGCGGAATGGTATCAACAACTGCATAATATGCATAACTGGGATTTCGAAAACCTTCATTCTACATTCATAACTGCTTTTCTACAACGCTTCAGTGTGAACGTTTGGGCGGATATTGTAGGCGATCGTACTACCACATCGGTTTAATGGTACCATGTATTTAGATTTCTTAGATAATACCTTGCCGGAACTATTAGAAGATGATCATTAGAGCGAAGATCAAAGTGGTACCAGCATGACGGGGCACCGTTGCACAATTCAAGGCAGGTTAGAGATTGGTTAAGTCATAACTTCGCACAACGCTAGATTGGAAGAGGAGATCCAGCAGCATGGCCGGCTCGTTCGCCTGATATTAGTCCACTAGATTTTTACTTGTAGGGTGCATTAAAGGAAAAAGTATATGCTACGGAAATTCAAAACAGGGATGACTAAGTTAACGGAATAAATGAAGCTGTTGCGGATATTCGAAGGGATCTTCAACAGTTGAGGAATGTTCGAGATTCCTTGGGGTTGTCAACTTTGTATACAAGTACAAGGTGGAGGGCATTTTGAACATTTGTGATTATTTTTAATTTTTCTTCTAATTGTATATGTTGGTTATTAAAATTAAAAATGTTGTTACAACTAGTAAACAATTGTGAATCGATCATGAATTTATTCGCATATTTTACATATTTTAACGTCACCAATTACACCTTAACGTTTGGACCACACCCTGTATATATACAGGATGCCTCAGAGTTCACTCGATAGAACTTTTAAAATTAATGCAAAATGTTTATATAAACACAAGTCGGCTAACGCTTAGTTGTCGAGATACAGGTTGTTCAAATTAAATTTTAAAATGGAGTTTTGTTGAATATCGTTAGCATTTTTCAACATATTGCAATAAAAGTTGGCATACGGGAGTTTTCTGATATGAGAAAGCCCATTATAGACACCGTTTCACTGTAGCCGCTAGAGGGCTGTATTGTACTCTTTACGGATTAAAATGACCTTAACTTTTGTGATGGAAACTCAGTAGCAGCTGCTCGAGAATGTGAGTTGAGATTTCCAAATCGGCGGCTATCAACGAGTGAACACGAAACTTTCGCGAAACCGTCGACTGAGCATCCAATGCAGCAACTACTATTCAATGAGGACAACAATCTGCGAGACATTGATAATAATCCCAGCCCCTCTGTTCGTTGTGTAGCTGCACAAGTTAATATACCACGAACGCGAGTTTGGAGAACACTAAAACGTCATGGTTTATATCCGTTCCGTATGCAGCCTGTTCAGCCCTCTTACATACAGATTTTGCCAGTCGTATAGAATTTTGCCGCTAGATCATTCAAAATTGAAACCTACGTAAAAGAATTTTATTCAGAGATGAGGCGACATTTACAAAGAATGGATTAATGTACAAAAAACACGAAATCACAGTGTCAAATTACCAACATAGTGAATATCTAGTGTGGAATTATTTATAACATGCTCATTGGTCCATTCGTTTTTAAGAACCGTTTAACCGCCGACATATATTTAAATTTTCCAGAAAATGATTTGGGAGGATTGTTTCATGGTGACCCTCTTGCGATCAGACATAGTATGTGGTACCAGCACGATGGTGCTCCTGGGCAGTTTGCATTACGCGTAAGACTATTTTTGAATCAACGGTTTGACCGACATGTAAGTGGTAGAGGAGAACAACACCCCTGGCCCCCAAGATCTTCGGACTTACTTGTTTACATTATTATTTGTGGTGCCATATGAAAGATATGGTATACCAAACACTATCTATATGTATATCTTGGTATATGGTTTAAGTGTTACTGATGACAGGCATAGTGCTCAGTAATTATC
This sequence comes from Limonius californicus, assembly GCA_014611495.1. Taxonomy (NCBI): domain Eukaryota; kingdom Metazoa; phylum Arthropoda; class Insecta; order Coleoptera; family Elateridae; genus Limonius; species Limonius californicus. The sequence continues at coordinate 9,592 of JABXWE010012942.1, forward strand.
ACAGATGCTTAGGCTACTTCTGTTAATTGGTATTTCGTCTTAATTGCAGGCCATTTTAAATATATATATATATATATATATATATATACATATATATATATATATATAATATAGTGTAACCTAGATAACTGAAACTATTTTAAAATGGCTGTAACAATCGCTATAGCCTTGTAGTTTATGTAGAAAACGATCACGAATTTATACAATTTTAACAGGTATTGTAGTATATGAATTAATAATACCGTGTGCTTGTAAACATGTCTGCAGAAGAGTTCCGCAGAAAATAGTTAACAATTGACATGAAAATCCTCAACGACTCAGGCATTTCAGGTTTCCGCGAAACACTGTTGATGGAATTTTAAACCGCTACTTATGACTCTTTCTATTGCTCGAAAGCCGTGATCAAGTTCAAAAAGCGGACCTCGTGATCCTGAAATTTACCAGAAAATCTTCAAAACAGTTTTAAAGATCAAGGAATGACTGTTAGAGACACCACAACAAAAATGCAAGACTACCCCAATCATGGTCCAGAAAACAAAATAAATTGCCGGTTTGAAGTCGCACAGAAAGCAAAAAGTAGCGAAAATAATCCCGCCCAGCAAATGCCTTCCAGATCTCAGAAACTGTACAACATAATCGGTGAAGAAAACGCTTGTTTGATTTTTGATGACGAAACCTATGATAAAGCAGATTTCTCTACACTTCCCAGGTCTCAATCCTTTACAGATCTTGAAAGCGAGATTCTTCCTGAATTTGGAACTTCAATTGCTGTAAAAAAGTTGGGTTCCAAGTATGGTAACGTCAGGTACCATGATTGTGATGTATATACAGATATATGAAAGCGTGTTTGCAGAAACGTCTGCTACCCTTTCTAAGGAAGCTTCATGGTCAGACGTGTTTTGGTCAGATTTGGCACTGGCGAACTATGCAAAAGCTATTAACAACTTACTAAACGAAAATGAAGGTCATTTTATGTCGAAAGATATGAATACTCCAAATATCCTACAGTGGCGCCTTATAGCAAGATGTTGGGCCCCTGGTAAAAAGTAAATTTGGAACTACTAGCCAAACTGCTAGAAATATCGGACACTTCCAGGAGAAATGGAAACAAGCAGTCAAAACAATTACGGAAGAAGCTGCGAAAAGGGTGGACCAAAACTTTAAATTAGTAATTTTTATAACTTTTATTTTTATTAAGCATCAGCTATAGTATAAACGTACATAAATAGAAATCTTATTTTGAATACGAAATTTGTAATTTTTTACGGATTACGCTCAGTACAGACTTCTCTTTTATTTTTTTATGAAGAATCGTAGAATTGCCTTTGGCAACTCCATGATTCCTATACTACCCAGCTTATTCCGACTTAGCACATTTTATGCTATTCACCAGTCTAACATACTCCACCCTTGAAAACCCCATGCCCCAGGCCCTACAAACACCCTGGGAAAGTGCAGTGCTCAGGATTCGAACCACAGCGACTTTGGTAGAATAACTCCGAAGCCAAGCGTCGCGACCACTACTCAACCTCGGTCGCGTATAAATATGTCTTTTAGCCATTCTGCTACTCTTGCCAATTTTACCAATTGCGGTGTTATACTGTGTGTTCCCGCAGCTTTCGCACATCGTATTGCTTTTATTGCTTGTTCCACTTCTGCAGCAAGTTATGCTGTGGTCTACGTTTTGTACTCTTCCTTGTATAAATTCTTGCTTTGCAACATCAATCTTCACAAAGGTCTTCATCTACGTTTCCATAATAATTTCCGTGTCTGTAATAATATTATTGTCCTTGCCTTCTCTCTGTTTTCTTGTTGTTGTTTTTTTACGATCTTGATTGTATGCCAGAACTTATTTTTATTATTGAAATATAAAAGTATACAAGACGTGCCATTACAAGAAAAGTTCTAGCTCGAAAGGGTAACAATATTTTTTCAATGAGTATCTAATATCAACACAGAAGTTAATAATTATTTTTAAATCACGTCAAACAAAGGGGTTTAACTGGTGTCTATTATTTATACGCAACAAAACTTAAACAACAATAATTCTATGGCTCCCTCAGCGTGCATCATAAGTTCATTCTACAACCGTACAAGACAATTAATTTATATTAAATAATTCCTACATCCCTGTTTCCAATATTCGTTCGACTACGATTTATAAATAATTGATTGATCAGGCACCCACCATGGGTGAAACAACGAAGAAAATTGATACCGAACACTTTAAGTAAAACGAAACGTGATTAAGTGGTTTTGTTGAAGTAGATTTTGAAATTTATGCTGAACTTTACAGCTTGGTTCGTGATTAGAAGTAACAAGGGTAAATAAATTCTAAAAACCATTATCCTTGCGGCTACGGATCTTAATTTACTTTTGACTCTGACGAAATTGTAGTGCGAAATGATGCGAGGTGTTGTCGAGTAGCGGTAAGCAATTAAGCATAGATTGCTTCATCATCGATTTCAAAAGGACGAGGGTACGTACGTCTTCTCTTTTCTTTCCGGCCGGATCTAATATACGCTCCGAGTGTCAATGAAAACGGAAATCTATATTCTCTGTCCTTCTCTAGTCTTATTTGACGCTTAGGAGCGAGTATTCCCGGCAAAATAGCCATAAATTTTATTGAATTTCTGTCCTATTAAATTTGCAATTGCATACAGACAATTTATAAAACAGCAGATGTTCGTTCTCTATTGTCCTCTTTGGCGCTCGCGAGTTGTACGTCTGATCAACAATTGGAAAAGTATATTATTGCAATTTTCCTGTTACTTTCACATGGGGTGTAATATCGCTTCCGGTTAGTGAAAAATTGTGCTCCGAGTTCTATTTCCGTATATTTCATCGGCACGGGAACATTTTAGAGGTCTTCGCCCGGTAAATGTATTATGTATATTTCATTTACTATAACCGAATCGTTTAATTATTAAATTAAGAACGTCAAAGCCGTATTTGTGCGGCTATATTTATTGCACGGAGGATTCGTTTCCGCGAGAATTTCTACGGCCCCGAGCTAACAACGCCGCACAGGCATTCCGCTCGCTTTTACAAAATTTAATACTTTGAAGAAACCCGTGTCAAATTTAATACATAATGCAAATCACAACCAAATTCATCTCCGTGTGGAATATAAAACAACAAAGATGGAAAGACTCGTCTACGTGAATTGGACCGAGTCTGTGAAAATTTCATTTTTATGTTAATTAATAGCCTCAAACGCAACTTCGAAATCCTCCTCCGTGCTATTCGGATTTTCACATTTGTATAAATTCCGATTATAACTGCTTTCAGCAAAAAATCGCTTCGAAATTTGATTTCGTTCCGCATACAAGGGATTTTTGTTAATGGCCCTAGGAGCCTACAGGTGGCTCTTGGGCGACTGTCAATTTCGAGCCACCCTCGTATTTATTCGCAATCTTGACTGGATTACGACGTCGTTAAAATCCAGGGTTAGAACTAGGAAGCTTGACGTGTGAAGTCATGTCATTTTTCCTACTTTTCCTGGGGAAGCTGCCTTGTCAAGTAACCCCACATTCTGCGATTTGAATGAGTTTCCCTTGTGATGCATGTGGTTGATGCCATCAAAAATGAACTTTATTAATCTTTTATTCCTGTATGTTCAATACATCACATTCGTTTGACAAAATACTTGATAAGGTCGTATGCAAATAATTATAGTTTACGTCAATTTTTGTTCAATGAAAGCGTGCAACCACTTTATCATATCGTTTAATAATATTAAAATTTTAAGAAGAACTGTTAAAGTTACCAGCAGTGTATAAAATCTTATATTATTTCTTATGGAATAACGAGGTAATTTAAATTATTTAGCAGCTTTACTTCAAGAATTAAGGAATTAAAGTTATAATGGTTATAACTTTACATGAATTGGCTGTTAAAGCTTTCACGTCGCTTTTTAAGGCAAATAGTGTACATTATGATATTAACCAACATACAACGAAAGACGAATATCTTGTTTTAATCAGAGGGGTGTTAAGGCAGATGAAATAATATTTAATCATATGGCTCAAATAAAATGAATGGGCAGATTAAGCATTCAATTAGTGGTTTCTCTTACGTTTTTCTTACTTATTTGTGCTAACACCAATTAAAGCAGTGCTAGAACGAGAATAATTATTATTGAAGAATATGGTACCAACAAGATTTTCTTGATGCTGTGTGACGTTCTTCTGCTTTTCGAGCGTTTGAATTTGAACATTTGTTCTTATTCATTTAATTACTTTAATTCGTAAATAATCACCTTTCGATTATCCCCAGAGTTCCGGTGCTTGGTGTTTACATTGGTTTGGCTAGTGAGTTGAGACGTGCAGACGTATAGTAGGGTGGGTTTAAAATTATATTTCTCTACAATTTTTTTCGCAATAAATCGCTACAATAAAATCGGATAAGAATCAATTATATAATAGAGAATACCGTGAAGTTTCTCTTATCGTTTGATATGCATAAAAGTAACCTCGTTACCCCCTCTGACGGTTTCGTGAAAGTAAGGTGATTTTAAAATTTAATTTTTACACAATCATTTTCGCAATATAACTCGACAATAAAATTGGAGTAGAATCAATTATTTAGGTGAGAAAACCGTAAGGTTTCTCTTATCGTTTGATACGGATAAAATTAACTCCGCTAGCCTTTAACAATATCGTAAAATTATAGTGGGCCATGGGCTAGAGGTTAGTGCGTTAGATTTCTACGCTGAAGGTGCTGGGTTCAATTCCCAGTACCGGAACATCGGATTCTTACCGGCCGTTCTCCCTCGCAAAGCAATGGCAAACCAGCGAGGTATTCTGCCTAGTAAATATTCTCTGGCGTAGAAGTATTTACACTTCCCGTGGTTCGGGGCTCACGTTAAGCTGTAGGTCCTCTATGTCTGTGGCACTCTAAACCCGCAACACAGGCATAGGAGAGAAGATCGTTACGTCTCGTAAGAGATCTCTAAGAAGAAGAAGAAGATAGTGGTTTAAACATATAATCTTCGCTCAATCTTTTTTCGCAATAAAATTCAACAATAAAATCGGATTACAGTCAATTATTTAGGTGAGAATATCGTGAGGTTTCTCTTATAGTTTGATACGGATAAAATTAACCGCGCTACCCTATAACAATATCGTAAACGTAGGGGTGGGTTGAAAATTTAATTTTCGCACAGCGTTTTTCTCAAATAAAACTCGTCAATAAAATCAGATTAGAGTCAATTATTAAGAAGAGAATACTGTGAGGTTTCTCTTATCGTTTGATACGGATAACATTAACTCCGTTGCCGTTTAACCATATCGTGAAAGAAGGGTGGGTTTAAAATTTAATTTTCGCTCAATTTTTTCGCATTACAACTCGACAAGAAAATCGGATTAGAGTTATTTACTTGTGAATATCTTCAGGTTTCTCTTATCATTTGATGCGGATAAGATTAACCCCGTTAACCCCTTTAATGATATCGCGAAAGTAGGTTGGGTTAAGGATTCAGTTCTCGCGCAATTGTTTTCGCTATAAATCCCGGCAATAAAGTCGGATTAGAATCAATTATTTAGTTGACAATATCGTGAGGCTTTTCTTATCGTTTGATACGGATAAAATTAACCCTGTTACACCCTTTAACGATAACGTGAAAGTAGGCTGGGTTTTATGTTTACTTTTTGCACAATATTCTTGGCAATAAACCTCGACAATAAAATCGGATTGGAGTCAATTATCTAGTTGAGAATACCGTGAGGTTTCCCTTATCGTTTGATACGGACAAATTTAATCCCGTTACCTCCTTTAACGTTATCGCAGTGCATCCACCGTAGCTCAACCTTACCTATAAAATACATACATACGTAAGGTATAAGTACAAATCAAAGCACTTTTCAAACAAATAATCACTGCTTACAATCTCAACTAATAACTGAAAATATAGATAGCTTTTGTCTTAATTCGGCGACAGGATAGAGGAAGGGGAAAATGGTTGATTCTAGCTTGATAGACGAAGAGAAAGAAAGAGAAAAGGAGACGGCAACTAGGCTGACGTTCTTGGCAACCAAAATAAAGCAACAATTTGGATGTGGTGTCAGGCTAAGCAATAAGCATTTCTTCTGGAACAAGAAAGATATGGCGACGAACTGGTTTTTTTAAGCATCCAAATCGATGAACTGAAGCCAGAGTTTCTGCTGGAACAGTAAATCTTTAGCAAGGTAGATTCCACAGCGGTGACTTGAAAGCGTGCCGCCGTCTTATTTCGACTTCCTCCATAGACTGTGACAATAAAGACTTTCTTTTTGTTCTGGAACAAGAAAGATAGGGCGACGAACTGGTTCTTTTAAGCATCCAAATCGTAAACTGAAGCCAGAGTTTTTGCTGGAACAGTAAATCTCTAGCAAGGTAGATTCGACAGCTGTGACTTGAAATCGTACCACCGTCTTATTTAGACTTAGTCCATAGACTGTGACAATAAAGACTTTCTTATTGTTCTGGAACAAGAAATATATGGCGACGAACTGGTTCTCTTAAGCATCCAAATCGACAAAGTGAAGCCAGAGTTTCTGCTGGAACAGTAAATCTTTAGCAAGGTAGATTCGACAGCTGTGACTTGAAATCGTACCACCGTCTTTTTTAGACTTACTCGTTAGACTGTGACAATAAAGACGTTCTTTTTGTTTTGGAACAAGAAATATATGGCGACGAACTGGTTCTTTTAAGCATCCAAATCGATAAACTGAAGCCAGGGTTTCTGCTGGAACAGTAAATATTTAGCAAGGTAGATTCGACAGCTGTGACTTGAAATCGTACCACCGTCTTATTTAGACTTACTCCTTAGACTGTGACAATAAAGACTTTCTTTTTGTTCTGGAACAAGAAAGATATGGCGACGAACTGGTTCTTTTAAGCATCCAAAACGATAAACTGAAGCATAAAGTTTTTGCTGGAACAGTAAATCTTTAACAAGGTCGGTTCAACAGCTGTGACTTGAAAGCCTACAGCCGTCTTATTTCGACTTACTCCGTACACTGTGACAATAAAGACTTTCTTTTTGTTCTGGAACAAGAAAGATATGGCGACGAACTGGTTCTTTTAAGCATTCAAAACGATAAACTAAAGCACAGAGTTTTTGCTGGAACAGTAAATCTTTAGCAAGGTAGATTCGACAGCTGTGACTTGAAATCGTACCGCCGTCTTATTTCGACTTACTCCATAGACTGTGACAATAAAGACTTTCTTTCTGTTCTGGAACAAGAAAGATAGGGCGACGAACTGGTTCTTTTAAGCATCCAAATCGATAAACTGAAGCCAGAGTCTCTGCTGGAACAGTAAATCTTTAGCAAGGTAGATTCGACAGCTGTGACTTGAAATCGTACCACCGTCTTATTTAGACTTATTCCATAGACTGTGACAATAAAGACTTTCTTTTTGTTCT
>JABXWE010012943.1:0-17205 GCA_014611495.1 Limonius californicus
GACCAGTTGTTCTTATTTACGATGGGCACAGTTCTCATGTTGGCATCTCACTTATCCAAATGGCAAGACAAGAAAACGTTGTCATTTTGAAGCTTCCTCCACACTCCAGCCATGTTCTTCAACCAATGGACCTTAGTGTGTTCCGGTCTCTAAAAATTAAATGGGAGGGAGAACTTATAAAATGGCAAAAGAAGAACTATGACAATAAACTTCCAAAATCCATTTTTGCAGCTATCATGTCTAAAATTTGGGAAAACATATATAGATCCAGTGTTCATCAAAAATGGATTTCAGAAAGCAGGAATTTTTCCATATTGCAACACTGTAATACCTATTGAGAATTACGAACCACAAGCGTATAAACGGTGGTGTACTTATAACAAAAATCTAAATAAAGAGTCAACCGATGTAGTAATTCATGAGGCACCTGCAGCTGAGACCCCTACAGCTGTAGCACCTACAACACCAACCATTGTAATAGAAAATCTACCTGTGCCATCAACATCCACAGCAAATACATCGGAAAGTGAAGTTTCAACGCCTTTAAGCCTTCAGCAGAAAACCTTCGATGAGTTACTTTTGGAACAAATAAAGCAAACTCCAAAATCTGCCACTACTCGAAAAAAAATCTGCGGAGGTGCTGAAGTATTCACTTCAGAAGACGCCATAGCTAAGCTTGGAGAAATAAAACATGGGAAGATAAAAAAAATCAAAACAAAAAACAAGAAGAAAATAATTGAAGACAGTAGCAGCGATGATAAGGAGTTACAAAAATTAGAGAAAACTGAAAAAGAAAAGAAAACATCAACGAAAAAGAAACCCTTAGTTTTGGAAGAAGACAGTAGTGATGATGACAGTCCTGAAGAATTGCAAAGTATTTCAAGCGATCCTACTGTAGATGAAGTAGAAGAGATGGATGAAGAAACCAGTTTCCTTAACCAAATGCAGTTAGACTTATCAAAAATAAATGTTGGCGATTGGATTGTTGTTAAATTCAATCAGAAGAAACAGGTCAAAATGTACGTGGGTCAAATGACAGAGAAAGAACCGTGTCTAGAGGTAAAATTTTGTCGAATGATTGGTAAGACTTCCACTTTTCATTGGCCTGTTGTGGAAGATAGAGGCATAATAGAGGAAGTGGATATTTTCATGCATTTACCCACGCCTTCAATAAATAAAAGAGGAAAAATATTATTTAGTGTTGTATTCGACTCATACAATGTTGGTTAAATGCGTATATTTTTTTAATATATGTTTTTTTAGAAGCATACAAATGTTTTTTAGTAGCATACAAAAGGCTAATTGTTTACACTTACCCCAGCAAATTTTCTTAGAATCCAAATGCAAAAATGTACCTACGGTTACACTTGCCCCGTAGGTAAGTTTAAAGTCCTTATCGTATTTTATGTTGGTAGATCTTTTAAATATTGTCTCTTTAGTAAGCTAGTGTAACATAAACAAGATTAAGTAATACATTTGTGTGTTAAGTCAGGTTAAAGAGAAGCTATTGAAATTCGCGGTTCCACTTACCCCGGTGTACCTTACATATAATGTTATTTTTAGTTGCCTAAGCCTTAAAGTGGAGTCCCACTACTCGTGTATTTGGCAAATATTTGTCACTTGCCTATATTTGCCATGTAGTGGGAGTGGTTCACTCGGCCATTACTTGTACAATTATTTGCCGCTGGCGAAGTCCCGCCGGTTGTCGGTAAAAATGCCACGAGTCAAAGGAATTTCAATTATTTGCGTATTTGACAAGTTCATACTTGTCGATGCGCTCCCACTACTTGCCGGCTTGGCCGCAATTAATTTCTGCAGTTATCTGTGTTTGGCTTCCGTCGCGTGTGCGTGGTGCGTGTTCCTCTAGAGTATTTTCGAAATGGAGTGGTCTTAAGAAGTCGTTTTTGAATTTTTCGATCTGTATGAAAATGAGCCAGTTATATGGCAACCTAGGCATCCACAACATAAAAACAAAACTTGATTAACGATGCCTGGCTTCGTATCAAAAATAAAATATCTATCGAATGTACGGTTGCGGATTTGAAAAAGAAAAAAGAGTCATTGATAGCGTCCTTCCGGTCATTGTGGAGGAAAGTTAAGACATTATCAAAAACAGGGACCGGCAGCGAGGACGTTTATAAACCAACTTGGTTTGCATTCGAGAAAATGGAGAGATTTCTGCATGGGGTTTCTGTGGCAAGGAATACATATAATTCAGAGGCGAATGAAAGATTGCTTTATTTCAAGAAATTATAGGAACGGTACAATGAATATTTAACAGTAACGGTCCTGCCAGTGAACCTTTCCAGTAGTTTTGAAATAGCCGCAAAATAATTTCCTTATTTCCTGAGCCTCACGTCCAGCTTTTCTCGGTATTTTTTGAGGGGTAGGAAAGATGTCATATTTTGTACATCGCTTCGCCATGTGCCGGGAATAATTGTGCCGTCTTTCTCCGTATCGATAGCGCCTGGCGGTTTATAGGTAGAGAAGAGTCTTTACTTCTCCGTAAAAAATTGTGGAGTGCACAAGCCATTGCTACTTTGCTGACTTTGTCGGGTTGTAGTAGCATAGGTGCTCTAAATACCCGGAAGACCGACGTTAGTATTCCGAATACGTTCTCAACAATGCGCCGAGCACGAGACAACCGGTAATTGAAGACTCTTTCATCGCTGCCTGCTTCGTAAACTCCTTGGAATGGTTTTAATAAATGGGGTCCCAATGCGAAAGCATCATCTGCGACGAAAACGTAAGGGAAAGTAGTTTGAGTATGATTGGGTAGAGTTTCATCTTTGGGTAACATCAGACTATTTTCTTCGAGTTTTCTGCCCAAAACGGTATTGCGGAATACACCTCCGTCACTTATACGGCCTTGGCATCCAACATCCACATATGTGAACATGTAATTGGCGTTCACAAGTGCCATCATAACAACACTGAAGGTTGTTTGTAATTAAAAAAATCTGATCCACTATTCATTGGGCTCTGAATCAGTATATGCTTCCCGTCTATAGCTCCCAAGCAATGAGGGAAATTCCACCTATTTTCGAATTCAATTGCAATTTTTTTCCATTCATCTGAAATTCTCGGCATCTGAAATAAATAAATAATAAATAGGAACATGAAGACAGCATTATTAATGAATATAAGAGTGTAATATAGTATACTCGGTGGCCCAAATTCGAGGCACATAATTGGAATCTCCTAGTATACTACAGCTTCGGTTAAATTGTGGCAACGTTGCGTATTTTGGTGGTCACTAAAGGCGGCGACTGACTTGAGCTGAGCTTGGTAATGTAATGCTCTTGCCGAGCATTACATTACAAAGTTCAATTGTCTGGCGCCGCGAATGCTCATTTTGAATGCTTAGCTCAGCATTGCTCCATTTGTCAGTCGATTCAAAAATGTCGGACCTAGAAGTGGCTAGTGCTGCGTTCATTATAATGGAATATTGCTACTTAAAGAAAAAAAAAAACGGTGGTGGCAGACAGATTTATTTAGCAGAAGTAGGGGAGAGTCGGCAAAATTGTACTGCATGGTAAATTGTACCACCTTAATATTTTTAAGACGGCAAGCTTGAGGCGTCATCTATTTGGTATTTTAGATAAACGCTGAGCCCAAACTTTAGTTGCTTAAAATTAACAGATGTGGGTGCTCGTGTTGGCTTAAGATTTGACATTGTTTTAAAAAGCTATTTACGCAGTAAGTTTTATACACTTTATATTAAGCTTCTTTTGTCTAAACGAATGCATGCTATATATTGGTGCTATTTTTGTCTTAAAGATACATTGTTTTGCTAAAACTAGATCAAGTAAATTTTAATCTAACCTCACTTATGACGATACAAATTGAAAATATGCGTAATGCCTACCAGTTCGCTAAATTGTACCACCACTGAGGCGGAAAATTTGTACCGGTACAATTTACCGATCTCCTATATTTTTTACAGAAATGCCACGAAAAGGAATTAAATATAACCAGTGGGCAGAAGAAGATATGAAAACAGCTCTACAGAAATATAAAACAGGAAAAGATGGACTAAATAAAATATGTAAAGAGTACAATATTCCCAAACCTACTTTTAAAAGACACTTACAGGGGATCAATTTAAAGGCTAAGGCTGGAACAAAATCATTGGGACAGTTAACTATTTTTGACGAAGATGCTGAAAAAGAACTGGAGGAGGCAATTTTAAAAATGGAAGAATGCTTTTATGGCCTCAGTATTTTCGATATCCGAAGGGCTGCATTTGATTTTGCTGAAAAAAATGGCATAAAAAATAATTTTAATAAAACGAAGAGGACTGCTGGAAAAGCATGGTTTTACGCATTCATGAAAAGGCATCCAATGTTGTCGTTAAGGCAACCAGAGTCAACATCGTTGGCAAGGTGTAAAGGGTTTAATAGACAAAATGTGAATCAATTTTTTGATTTACTAGAAAACCTGGTAGATCGGTTTAGCATAGATGCTACAAGAATTTATAATGTTGATGAGACCGGGTTCTCTACCGTACAAAAGAGAAACCAAAAAATTGTCTCTCGAAAAGGTAAAAAACAAGTTGGAACCGTGTCTAGTGGTGAAAGGGGTGTTAACACCACCATGGTAGTTTGCACGAGTGCCGCAGGACATTATGTAGCCCCTATGATTATATTTAAGAGAAAAAGAAAGATGGCAGAGCTGGCAGATGGTGCTCCTCCAGGATGCTTGGTGGAAGTTTCAGACACTGGATACATTCACAGCGAATTATTTGTAGTTTGGCTACGACGATTTATTGAAACAGTGCGACCTACCCAAGAAAATAAAGTAATTTTAGTTCTCGATGGACACACTACACATTCAAAAAATCTGGAGGCAATTAATTTGGCTCGCGAGAATGGAGTAAGCCTTTTGCAATTGTCAGGCCAAGCGACGCATCGCCTCCAACCATTAGACGTTGCAATATTTGGACCACTTGAGGTGTATTACAACCAGGCAGTTGAAAGGTGGATGCGAGAACATTCAGGCTTAGCAGTAACCCAATATCAAGTTGCCAGACTTCTAGGGGAGGCATATGGAAAGGCTGCAACCATAGGTTTTGCAGTAAGTGGATTTACAAAGTGCGGAATATGGCCTGTTAATAGAAACGTTTTTACCGACGTTGATTTTGCTGCAAGTGATGCTTTGCTAGAAAAGGAAGAAAATGAGTTACCAAGAGAATTACCTACCAATACACACCCACAGAATGAAAATAATTTGTCAGAAAATAAAACTAATCTCTATGACCAAAATGATTTAGCAAACAACGATGTAGAGGTAGAAATTCATCAAGCAGATGATTCGTTAGATGATGACGTTCCGCTTTCTAAACTGTTAAAACCAACTGAAAGACCAGTTACACCGACCTTGAATACGTCATTTGAAGAAATTATTTGTATACCAGGGCCTAGCCGAACAGTAAATAAGAAACGACTGCTCAAAAAAGGTGCTCAACAAGCTATAGTCCTAACAGTTACTCCATACAAAGAAGAACTAGAAAGGAAAAGAAGTAACGTGGACAACAAAAGCAAATCTGCAGTGAAACGTAAGCTATCTTCAGAAAAAAATAGAAAAAAAGTTAACAAAACAACTGCTCAAACTTCATCTCCTCTCGTTGAAGTTAGTAATGTTGCCATAGAAACAAATGTAAATGATTGGTATTGTGTACTTTGTGAAGAGTGCATTGTAGAAGATATGATTCAGTGCTTAAAATGCCTACGTTGGGCACATGAATCATGTGCAACCCCTTCGTCGAGAACATATTATATTTGTGACTTGTGCAATTAAGATTACCTTTTTCTTTCTTAGTTAGTAGGGTTTTTGTTTAAACTTGTTCGTTTCTTTTTTAAACTTGTTTTTTTGTGTTTCCTTTTTTGAGTTAGATTAATACTACATACAGATTATGTATACCAAATTATAAATAAAAATATGTTTTTTTAATTTCCAGCTTTTTTGTGATATCACAATTGTTTAAAATTTTATTTGGGATAAAAAAACTTAATCTTACTATAAGGTACAAATTACCGAACCCTGTGGTACAATTTACCAAACCAGTCGGGTAAATTGTACTACTTGTAAGAATTTTTTAAAACAATTGTTATTCAAATATCTTAATACTCTAATACTTTTGCCTTTACGCACATTCAAGGGAAAATATCATAGAAGCTTAATTTAAATTTTTATAGCATTTAAACAAAACGTTTACATATTATACAAAAAACTATGAAAACTGGTACAATTTATCCAACTTTCCCCTATTAATGGTGGCGCTACATTATTGAGTATCCCAAAAAACCAAGAAATTAGTGGACAGTATAAAAATTTCGTTCGAATGTCTTCCACAGATTTTGAATATCTGCTTAATTAAGTTGCGCCAAGAATTGTGAAACAAGATACTACTTTCAGAAAAGCTATATCGGTAACGGAAAGACTGGCAGTTACATTGCGTTTTTACGCTACCGGAGACTCCTTCACCAGCTTACAATTCCTTTTTAAAATATCAAGGCAGCGAATAGGATTTATAGTCAAGGAAGTCAGTGAAGGTACTGCAGCGGAATTGAAGCAAAATATAAAGGTAAAAAACATTTTATTGGAATGTACGTAAACTTATATCGATACAATTAATTGATTAAATCCCAAAATTCATCAAATCCTTCGCTTAGTTGGGTATGTTCCCCTGGGTATGTGCATCTTGCGACGAGGTTTTTGGTGAAAGAAAAGGTGTCTAGGTAGATGGACGTGAAATTGCAGATGCTATCATATATCCTGCTGATTGTTCTTGGGTCCCTGAGAGGTATCTTTGATTATATTCTTCATTTCCTCCTGGGCTTTGCAGCGATGGTTGTGGAGAAGGGGTTGGTGGATATGTATGTACAGTGGATGCAGAGCTATGGGAGCGAAGTGTATTATGTGTTTCTCCATAACCATATTCATATCTTGCGTCCATCCTTTCGCAAACACTATCGTAGCGACCCTGATCCGCATTAAATAAAATATTCGAAAGGTGATGTTGGACAATGTTGCGCGTCGAACGTGTATAGTTTTTCAACTTATTGGTGACAAATATTCCAAAACTTTCACATTCGTCAATAGCTAGCCGCGTTGTAGTCTCGGATTTTTAATTATAAAATTCGCAATTAATAAACATTTATTGAATATGTTTCGAAGTAAAAAATCTTACTTTTTCCTGTGGCTTTGCTTTTAGCAACTTTTGCTTTCTCTCTTCTCAGAGAAGCCAGCAAACTTGTTATTTTGCGTTTGCACTCTTCTACTGTCGTTTCCAATTCGTCAGCCAGTTACTGCCATGAGTCATATTTTTTAAATTTATTGTAGTATTGTGGATCCTGAGGATCCCACAATACTGGTTTATTTCGATAAAGATCAATAAAAAACATTATTTTGTCTTGAGACCACTCCATTGTTTTTTTATAAAACTCACAATGCACCAACAATACGTGTTTGCAGTTTGGCACTAAATTAACTACTGGAGGGATTGAAATGATTGTGCTCAGAACGTACAAGTTGTGACCTGTACTGACTTGTAATGTAACAATCAACCGCCTTAATGTGCCGCTCGAATTTGGGCCACCCTGTGCAGTAAATTTCTTTATTTTGAAGGTAAAATCAAGCTTAGAAGCTAAAAAATCATTTGTTCCATTTCAGAATTGGGAGGATAGCATGGATCAAGAGGAAACCGAAGACGATTCACTCATGGAATCTGCGTCTGCAAGTGGGGACGGTGGGACATACAGAGACATACAGACATGAGAGCAAAAGATAGTAATGAAATCGAGGCAAACACGGAATCTGAATCTGCGAACAAGGAGGGTGGAATCGAAAAAAGCACTGACAGCAACCAAAAGCATTTCAAGGCACCAGTTGGGGGAGCAAAGAAAAATAAAAGGAAGGCCGTAGACATGGAGGAGACTAACCGTCGTATGGAAGAAGCCTATCATAAAAATCATAAAACAAAGTCAAAATACCGAACCACCCAAAACCACTCTTTGTACTGCCTATGGGCAATTAGTGGCTGAGAGACTCGAGACGTTAAGCGAAATGAACAGGATTATTGTGATGAACGAGATTGATAACCTATTCTTCAGGGCAACAATGAGGTCCACGGGACCCCAATATCAATCAGCCTCCCCAGCATCTTTGTATTCGTCATCATCTGATGAAACTTTTCATACAACTCCGAGGATCACCTCTTGAACTGAATAAACAATGTAGAAATGTTTGTTGTATACTTACTTTTATTTGATCGTTGAGAACGCTAATCAATGCATCGCAAACGTCGAAAACGCACCGGGATACAACTTGTGGTGAAAATTTGAAAAGGTATGACAAACTCACGAAACTGTCCCCACTAGCGAAGAATCTGAGAGCAACGCAGAACCTTTCCTTAACTGGAATTGCCTTTCTCAGCTGAGTATCTTTTTTCCCTATCATATGTCCCACTTTATTCAGTAGAAATTCGAAGTCTGTGTAGGACATTCGCAGGAAATTCTCCAGCCTTCCTGACGGTTCTCGAATCAGGTCCTCTATCATAATGGAGGCATTGTACCTGCAAAAAAACACAAATTTTGACTAGTGTATCAATCTTGAGAATATAAAGGCATGGGATCTGCTTTTGGTCGATCAGGACAGATAGAGGTATTAACTTACCTCTCTCGACTTCTGTTCTAAGAAGTCATCCACCATCTTCGTTTTCTTTTTGCTTTCTGAGCTTGATGAGCTTTAATTCTTCTCATGCAACCACTCAATACCACAAACGCTGCTGCACTGACAACGCGACTATCCATGATGGAAATAAAATAAACACTGAAGGCCGAGATGCGACGAAACCTGCTGTACTTGCCAAGTAAACAAATATTGGCGTACTTGCCAAATACAGGAGTAGTGGGAGCGCCGTACTTGTACAATTGGTGTATTTGGCAAGTACGCAAATATTGGCGTACTTGCCAAATACACGAGTAGTGGGAGTCCGCCTTTAGACTACTGTCATAATATGAACTTTGTCATGGGTCGTACAAAAATATTTTTTTAACCTACAACTATATCTAGATTGTCTTATATTGTCTTACTTTTAGATTAAATCCTGTTTATGTTTAGTGCATAAATATATATTAATATTTCTTTATGTTTCAACTTTGTGAAAATAAATACAAGGCGTCAGTCTCGCATCGAGCAAATGAGGTTAGTTCACAGGAGAGAAGAAGACGTAGCTTGAGCGACCCAGGGGAGCGCACCAGAATGTAATTAATGTTAAATGTATATCACTATTCAGTGTTCATCTGGTTGTTTGTGCTGTCTCCTTATGTGTCTTTGTCTCTACGGCCTGGTTTTATCAAAAATGTTATTAAATCTAAGATGCGGTTGATTAGGGTAAACTAAATTATTTATAAAGATAATTTTTTTGTAAGTCACGGTATCTCTAACTCCAAGCTAAAGTGCTATGCTATTTTAACTTGTTCTTTTAACTTCATGTTAAGTACATGTGTCCGACAGTTTGCATGTCTCTTGTCAAGAAAGTATACAACATGTACTATCTATTTATGTGGAAAACGTTCATTATGTGACTGTGTTACATGGTTATTATTACAGGCTGCTAACTTCAAAAAGCAATGGATTATGATGGCAGAGCAGAAGGGATAGTTTTTAGCTCAGTTCGTTAACCAAATAGATGAAATAAAAGTCTCTGTGGACGGATTAAAAGAAGATTTTCGCCTGTTTAAAAACGATTTTCAAGTTTTTATGGAAGATATTCGTGTAATGATCAGAGAACAATTTTCAGATGTAATAAAAACGGAAACTAAGAAAGAATTAAAAAATTCATTAAAGGTGTCTTGTGATGCTTTTTAATTAAATGTATTTCTTTAGTTATTTGGAGTGTGGAGTGGTTAATTGAATGTAATTATTTCTATTAAAAAATTTAATTTCATTAACAGTCTATTTAACTTGGTTGCATTCAATATGAAAAAAGTGTTGTGTGCTTGACATTGACATCTGTTTGTCTTGAAATTCAGCCCAGCTTCATAAGATGAAGGCAAATTTTAACTTTCTTTTAAAAATCTCGACATTCAGCACAGTCTCATGAGCCTAAGGCCAATTTTAACTTTTTTAATATACCTTAAAAACAGGTCAGAATCCTTAAAAAGTGTTGTGTGCTAAACAGGCCCATATAGTACAAACTTAAAAACAGATCGAAATGCCTTGACAATTTAACTTTTTTAATATAAGTTCTTTAAAAACAGGGGAGAGTCTTTAAAAATGTTACTTTTTAAACTTTTTTCTTTCTAAATGACACGTCCTGAAAATTTGGATGTGTCAAATAATTTTTATTATAACATATTTATTTCAGGCATTTGTTTAATTATGACTAATTTTAATGTTTATAAAAACTATTGATTTTGTACTTAAAAATCAAATTGTTCTGAACACAGGTACATATAGTGCAATTGAAAACTTACATACATAAATTAACCTGATTCAAAAATATTTTATTACCTATATTAAATGCGTGATCTAGTTGTATCAGAGTTAAATAAGACATATGACTATAAGAAATTAAATGAACTAGGAATTGAAATTCCATATCGTGTTATGAAAATGTAAAAAAACAACAAAATAGTCAATTTTGTTATTTGTTAATTGCTTGCTGCCTTATTTCGTTGAAATTTATACTTATATTTTAATAATAATAATAGGCAATTTCAACAAGTATTTATTTTTATTTTAGCTTTATACGTATTTCGACATATATGTCATTGTCAAAAGCATTTAATGTAGTAAACATTTGCAGTAGCTAAGGTAACAGCACACTGGATCTTGGTTTCGGACTTGTCTCAGGTCTTCTATTCCAAAACTTTCAATAGCGGGGAATTTATGCGCTCAATTTGCACATTCATTAAAGGTGTGTTTGTTAAAGCGTGTTTGTGAATTTGAAAGGCTTCGAGTATATCCAGTTTACGTTTATTATCACAGAAGTGTAAAAATGTTATTATATTATTTGATGTCAATGCATTATTTGTGTTCTAATAAATGTTTAGCGTAGTTAGATTTTTCTGGGTGTTTGTATTTGTATGAGCGTATGTGTTCTTTGTATCTGGTGCCAAAATTTCTAATTGTTTGACCTATGTATACATAATTACAATTTGAACAGTTTAATTTGTAAATTCCTGATTTTAAGAAATCGTTAGTTCTGTCTTTTGCGTTGAATAAGGTGTCGAAAGTGTTTTTTTTTGTTGTTTTATAACTTACTTTAAATGTACTGGATTTGATTATAATTTTAGCAATGTTCCCGTATATATCACCAAAATAAGGAATTGAAATATATTTAAAATTTTCAGAGTGGTCTTTAGAATATATTCTTTGAATTGCTAATTTATACTTTCTTTTTAATTAGTGTGTCTATCCGTTTTTCAAACGCAACGGAAGATTGACAATCTACTTGCAGAAAATAAAGAAGTTCAATCACGTATGGAGCAATATCAAGACAGAAATTTGTTAGAATTTCAAAACGCAAATTTACTAAAGAACAAAGTAAAACTAGAAGAAATTATTGCGTCGTTAAATAAATTTTTTACAAAAGGTCAGCTAGAGATGATTATGAAAAAAAAATTAAATGGAATTCAGAGGATATTGCTGCGGCAATTTCTTTACGCAATGTAAGTCCCAGCGCTTATAGGTATTTAAAATCAAAACTGAATTACCCATTACCTGATCTTAGCATCTTACGCCGATGGGCATTAAACTTAAATACCGATGAAGGACTATTAACAGATGTCATAACACTTATGCAGGCAAAAGCCAATGATATGTCTGCTATGGACCGCGTGACGATGCTGACGTATGATGAAATGTACATTTCGGACAAAGTATGTTTTGATCCGGTAAAGGAGCAAGTAGTAGGGCCCTGTAAATCGGTACAGGGTATTATGGCACGCTCGTTATTTGCCAACTGGAAACACCCAGTTTATTACAAATATGACCAAGCCATTCAACTGAAATAATAAATCATGTTATTATTAATCTCGAGCAAGCAGGGTTTCACACAATTTCTCTAACAAGTGATATGTCTCCCTCAAATGTAGCTATTTGGAAAGAATTACCGAACAAACGCCATTCTTTCCTAATCCATATGATTCAACCAGAAAGATCTATGTTATGGCTGACGTACCCCATTTTATTAAGTTACTAAGAAACCATTTTATAGACCATGGATTTTTCTTAGCTAATGACAAACCAGCAGTTACCAAAAACTATATACAAGAATTACTGGCACTGCAATCAGACTCTGACTTAAAGCTTGCTTTAAAAATTTCCTAGTTATACCTTACTGTATCCAGTTGCCAACGCCAAAAGGTTAATTTGGCAACACCATTTTTTTCTAACACGACAGCAAGGGCTATAGAATGGTGTGGCGAAAATAATATGCTTTCAGATGGATGGAAAGTCACAGCAGTGTTTTTTAAAACTGCCAATAACTGGTTTAACGTATGTAATTCCAGTACAAAATATGAGAAACATGAAGGCATTAACGGTTATGGTGTAACTTTAGAAAAGCAAAATGAAGCCCCAAATAAAATGAGTGAAACTGTACGCAAGCATGAGGCAAGTTTTGCATATAAAAGGGATAACTAAAAGGAAACGGGCAATGCTGCCTTTCCAAAGAGGAATACTAACAACCAATTTTTTTGAAAATTATTTTTATAAAGATGATTGGAATGCAAGGATTGCATACAGTGGTTTAGTTAATATACTTTTATGCTCTTAATATAAAAGATATCACTATGGGGCTGCTTTATTTGGTGTCTTTATCTATCGCTGATTTATTTCTACCTTCTTTCAGTTTATTGCATGTATCCCAGCTTCCCGTTCTTCGCTTGGAACGCCCAACGAGTTCAGTCGCCGGTGCGTGTGCTTAGTACGTGCACTTAGTGCTTGCACTCCGCAAGTGTTGCCGTTAGTTTAATTACACTCGCTTAAGTTCTATTGGCTATTTGCTATTAACTCCTTTCTTTCTTTCTCTTTCTTTTTTCCTCTGTGTAATCTGATCCCTTTCTTTACAGCAGTGTTCCTTGATTTTACTCTCTGTTTCAGCAGTGTCTCGTGATCTTATTGTTATTTCCCTTCCCACCATGGTCGTCAACCGTTCGCCCCCTCGTTCTCCCCTTCCAACTTCCTCCAACGCAACCCTTATTGTACCACTAATGTCAATAAACCTGCAGCCCGAACATGCCACTCCTAGCCAACTCTCCAGGAAGTGTCCAGCCAATTCCCCACTAGTAAACCCGAACCTCAGCCCTTCTGATGACGACGGCTTCACCGTAGTCAAACGACACAGAACCTACTCTGCTTCCTCTAACCACTCTTCAAAATCAAACCGATCCTCCGTCTCCAACCCCATCAAAACCCTCTATGTTTCAGGATTTCCCAAAGAAGTGACAACGACCAAATCCTTGAAGATACACTGCAAGAAGATCCCCGGCCTGCACCTGTCCCGGGCAGTTATCACCAGCAACGGCACCGCTACTCTCTCCAGCCCCTTCCCGGATTTTCATGAAAAACTAGTCGCGCTTGGTAACCAAATTGGGGTTCCCCTGAAAATCTCCAGCCACCGCCACGAAAATGCCACCGCCCGCACCAACTCGCGCACTGCCGCCACCAAGCTACCGAGCTTCTCCTGCGTCCTCCTGGGCGTGGAACTAGACGTCACCCCTGATGATGTCAAAGAAGCCCTAGCAGCCGCCAACCTAAAATTCAGCAAGTTATGGAGGATCCGCTCAAAAGCTACAGACAGGGAAACGCGCCTGATGAGGATTATCACGCCCTGCAAAGACTCTTTGGACCAACTTCTTGGACGCAGCATCACGATGTTCAGTCACATTTATACCGCCGAGCCGTCCCACGCACCGAGACCACAACCCCTGCAGTGCGCCCGCTGTCTGGAATTTTCCCACCCAACTAGTGCCTGCAAGAGCGTGAGAAGATGCGGTATCTGCGGTCAAGACCACCCCACCGCCACATGCAACACGGAGTTGCCGAGCTGCGCCAACTGCAAGGGTGACCATGTGGCGTTCTCCATGAAGTGCCCGAAAAGACCTACCGAAGCACTCACCCGCCAGACCTGCGCCCCATTGAAGATCGCCGATGCCTCGCCTCCTACTTCCTACGCCACTGCCTCCGCCGCCGGACAGCCCCCCACAGAGAACCCTCCTGCTACCAAGAACTTCATCCGCCTCATCGTTCACGCGTTCCTAAGTATCCTCCCCAATCACAGGGAGAACGCAATGTTTATTCTGCGTCCTGTAATCAAACAATTTTTTGGCTTACAGGTCGCCGCTTCATACTCGGACAACTGGCTGCACATCACCCTAAACCACTGAACCATTCCATCCTTCCATCTCCTTCATGTCAGCCATGAATCTTAAGTTCGCGACAGTCAACGCCAACGGTTGGCGCCGTAAACCCCCCCTGGTGGAAAATCTGGTGCGGACTGACGGGATACATGTGCTGTCCATCACTGAAACCAAGTTGAAACCATCTCGAGAAGCTGAGAAAATCTACAGTCGAAATTGCAGCTTTAGAAGTCACAACGAGAGGCCAAAATTCAAATCCAATTTGGAAACAAGAGAGATCAACTCGTTTGACAGCCTCAAATTTTGGACAAGTTTGCAAAATGAGAAAAACGACTTCTTCTGCAAAAACAGTGAAACGATTACGGTACTCAGATTTCTGCCGGTCAGCTGCGACTTGATATGGTGTCGAAAATGAACAGATTGCTATAAAAGCCGTTGAAAAGGTAATAAACTTGCAAGTAAGACAGTGCGGCATGTTTGTTGGAAAAGATGATGATGAATTTTATTTAGGTGCATCGCCAGATGGATTAGTAGGTGACGATGGTCTACTAGAAATAAAATATCCCGCGAAAGCTGCAAAATTGACAGCTATAGAAGCTGAAGAAAATAAATTTTGGATTTTCTCGTCTACGATGCTCAGAACAGAAAACTGATATGAAAGCCTAACCACGATTATATGTATCAAATCCAAGGCCGGTTTCATATAACGGATAAAAAATTTTGCTATTTTGTCATATGGACACCATTAGGGTTGCATATTCAAAAGATAGAAAGAGATACCGAATATTGGACTGATGAAGCAACTGGAAATATTTTATATGAAATGTTTGTTACCAGAAATCAATTATCCAAGACACACTAGACCAAATGGAATCCTACGAAATCCGCTCCGGTAACTGTATGAAATATATTTCTTGCAGAGTCGAATAATTATCGTACATTTTAAAAATTTACTTATTTTTTTAAATTTATATTCCTTTTACCAACACTATTACTTTCTTATGTCTGCATATGTATTATTAAGTATATGTTTTTTTAAAATTAACTTAATCAACATGTTTATGAAAATTATTTAAACTACTTTGCACCTCTTAACCCGCTATTGCAGCGGTTGTTAACCTGTGGTACATGTACCACTGGTGGTACATTAAAGAACACCAGGTGGTACGCAAAATATAAGGTCCCTTCCATAACTTTATTATTATTTCCTACTCACCGCGGCGCCCGAGAAAAAACGTCCCGCTGCGCGCCGACACCACCCGATTTTTATGCGAACGTGGATTCGCGTGCGAGATTTATTTACCATGCGCGGATGAACAAGGCAGTGTAGAAGTGTAGTCTGCGTCTGCAGTCATAAGTTATAAACGAACGCGTATGTTTGCATGTTACATTTACGCTCGTCTAAATTTAACGGAGTAATGCAAGTTTAAAAAGCGAATGTACACTGAGAGAAAAATATAGCTACCTCTGTTAAAAACTCCAGCAGTTATAGCTAGGCGGACAAAGCCGACGCTCTTTAGCTGTCAGTGCTATTTGACCATAGCTATGACTGCGAGCCTTCATTTAATGAGTAAATGCTTATTACTATTTGATAGCACATTTTTGGCAGTTATAGCATTAGATTTATATGAGCGTGGTGATTTTTTTAAAATCTCGCTACTTATATCGTCGGAAAAATAAAGTTAATTGACATAGAGTGAGGTTATGTCATTTCTGGCTGTACTAGCTGCATTAAACCAGCAGCTCTAGCGGAGCTTGCGCTAAGCCAACGGTGCTATGCGCAGACTAGCAAATGTAGCTATTTTTTTCTCTCCGTGTATAATATAAGTTTACATATTATAAGAAAAATTTGAAATTTAGAAAATGGATAAGTGGCTAGGACTGAGTAAGCGGAAACCTGATAATGCACAGGAAATAGATTCACAGAAACAAACTACTACTACTACTACTACCAGTAATAGTAATTCTGAAAAGAAACGAAAAGTTGCCAGAAAGTATGATTCAAGTTATTTAGCATTTGGCTTCACTTGGAATGAAAATGAAATGGACCCTCAACCTCAGTGCGTTATTTG
Organism: Limonius californicus; assembly: GCA_014611495.1. Taxonomy (NCBI): domain Eukaryota; kingdom Metazoa; phylum Arthropoda; class Insecta; order Coleoptera; family Elateridae; genus Limonius; species Limonius californicus. The sequence continues at coordinate 16,445 of JABXWE010012943.1, forward strand.
TTGCGAATTGTTCTCGAATCAAAGTATGAAACCATCTTTACTTAAGAGACATTTTGAATCCAAGCATGTCAATTTGAAAAATAAATCTGTTGACTATTTTAAGGCGAAATTAGTTGAACTAAAATCTCGTAAACAGGTAATGAAAGGTTTTGTTAGTGTTAATGACAAGCGCTTGCATGCAAGTTATCTTGTAAGTTTAAGAATTGCCAAAACTGGTAGTGCTCATACTATTGGAGAAAATTTAATATTACCAGCTGCTAAAGATATTGTTTTAACATTATTTGATGAAAAGACAGCTAGTAAACTTGATAATATTCCTTTATCAAATGATTCTGTAAGAAGACGTATTGCCGAAATGGCAAATAATATAAAAGAGATTCTTATTTGTAAGTTAAACCAAAGTCCCTATTTTGCACTACAATTAGATGAAAGTACAGACATAACGAACTTTGCTCAATTGTTAGTGTACATTCGATTCGAGGCTGAAGAAAAAATAAATGAGGATTTTTTATTTTGCGAACCTCTTTCTCGGAGAACTACTGTGAAAGAAATATTCAGGCTAATTAACAACTTAATGTCAGAAAATAATATTCCTTGGAAAAAATGCATTGGTGTGTGTACTGATGGAGCTCGAGCTTTAACTGGCAAACATTCTGGTGTTTTATCTCAAATAAAAGCAGTTGCCCCTGAAGCTAAATTTACTCATTGCAGTATTCATCGTGAAGCTTTAGTAACAAAAAAATCCCCGAAAAATTGAAGAC